>PVIJ01012466.1:0-49443 GCA_004024925.1 Scalopus aquaticus
GGGGGGAGAGAGAAATGGCTGACCCCATGTAAGGAGAGGAAAACACCAGGGAGCAAGTTCTCAATGGAGCTGCACAGACGGGTATAAGGAAAGGAGTCCTGGAGACATAGATGGCTTTTATGCTTTTAATGGTCTTTCGTAGAGAGTCAACCAGGTACAGGGCAGGCAATGGAGGCCTACCAGCCTCCCAGCCTCCCAGCCTCTGGTGAATCTTCACTCTCTCTGCTTTCTCTGGCGGTGTCTCATGGCCTCTCTACTACACCCCTAACAGTCTTCTGCTCCACGCTCTGTTCGCTACTGCTGCTTCTTATAAGCCCAGTCGCTGGCTCAGGTGTGTCCCCTCACACAGGCCCAAACCTACTCCAGGTGCCAATTATCAGGCATGAGTGTAGGCCTGCAGAGGTCCATCATTGAGGGGAGGGTGGAAAAACCTGATGATTCTCTTGTTTACCCTAGACCCCAAAATCACTGAAGATCCAAAAATCTGAAATCCTGAGTGCTGAATCCTGCAGGCTGCTTTTGCAGTCCCTTATATTTATTCTCAGAGTCTCCACCCCCACAGATACTCTGCATTTTGCTTGGGCTATTCCTCCTCACCAGCATCCAGCTTCAGGGGGCACCACCTGTAACAGCCTTTGAATTCAGCCCTGGGTTACATTAGCAGCTGAGGAAGACCAGTAACACCAATTTCAATTGACATAGCCTGAGTTCCTAAATAAATTCATCAATGTAATGGTCACAGAAAAGGAACAGGTTCCAAGTACATGGGATTATTCTGATCTTTTAGCTTTTTTTTTATTGAGGTAACATTTATTTAAACATTGTATATGGAAGGAGGAGATTTCAGGTACGGAAGAGTGAAACTGTCCTTTCCCTAAGACTGGTATAAATGCCCACATCAATCTAGAGAAGTACAACTGAAAGGTCAGTTGTTTCTGTCAGGAAAAATGTTAAGTACTGAGTTTTGGACAAGCTGTATTGGATGTTCCCCTATGTTGAGCTGTTTTATAGATATTGACTACTCTTATCTAAGAGCTTGGAAAGCATAATCAGATTAGAGGTAGATATTTAGGTGCAATTAGATAAAAATGGTAATTGAAGTCACAGGATGCACTAAGAAAGGGAGTCTGTATAAAAATGTGGGTTAACATACAAAACCCAGGAAACACTAATATCTAAGGTGTAGGAAGAGAGGCTACTGAAAGAATGGCTAAGGCAGGGCAAGGAGAGAAGTGCCAGAAGCCTCTGAATAAGAGGTCTAAAAAAGAAGTGTCAACCATCAAAAATGCTGCAAAGATCAGTGGCCCACAGCACCCCTTTCCTGTTCAGATATAGCCTGTAGTGACTCTCCAATCTGTTGTTTCTTAGTGCAGCATATAAATAAGACATGCTGTTTCTTCCCTTATATTTTTCTGAATCCTCTCATTGCTTGTCTCTTTTAAGTCTGTCCTAGCTCTCACATCTGCTTATTTCAAACAGTTCAACAGACCTGAATATATAGATGCTTGATAACCAACTTTAAAAAAAAATACTATGAGCCTCCTTGGTGGCCTAGGGGTTAAGGCTCAGCATTATCACTGCTATGACCTGAGTTCGTACCCACCAGGGAGTTAACCCACATATGGCACAGCAGACCTCTCCTGTCTTGCCTGCTGTGCCCCTCAGCAGTATATTTTAGTGAGTCTGCCTGATCTGATCCTTCCTCTGTCTCTGGTGAATCCTCTCACCCCCCTACTCACACACCTCTAGTCTACACTCTAGTTCGTCTATGCAAAAATTTGTACAAGTTAAATCCTAAATACTATACTTGGCAGGGGAGATACCATAACCATGAAGGTTGTTTTCCCAGGGCAAAGCTTATCCATTGCACTGCAATTTCCCCAAATGCGGATGTGCTGACCCCTGTGATTTCCCCAAATGTGGGAAACTCAGCTGCATAATTCATGATAGTGGGGAACTGCATTTGTGCTCTCCCTTGATCATTTGTTAATAAAAGTAGACAAAAAATTATAAATACAGTATCTAAAGGTACAGATATTAAGCTATGAACCATTTGACTCTGTCCACCCCTTTTCAATTGTTTAATTCTGAATTCATATTTCCTACAAAAGATAACATACACTTCCTTACATTTCTTTTTTTTTTAAAGATTTATTTATTTATATATACAAGCTGGGGTACAGGCCAGAGGCGTGGGGCGGCGAGAGGGTTCATCAGAGGCAGAGTGGGGAGCAGAACAGGCAGATCAGAAATACACTGCTGAGGAGAGCAGTGGGTGAGGCAGGAGAGTTCTGCTGCACCATGTGGGACTCTCCCTGGCTGGGCGTCGAACTCGCATTCCGCGCTGCCGACAGCTCCATAGCAGGGAAGCCAGCAGGGAAGGCCCCCTAACATTTCTTTATCTCCTTAGTGATATTTAGGTATAACCGTTAATTAATTTAAACCATTTAAGAGTAATAGAAAATTAGAAAAGTGATTTCATCTATCTTAATAGATATATAGATATAATAAATAAATTTGGAAAAATACGAATGGATGAGACTACTTCTCAAAAATAAATTATTCACAAGGGTCCAAGCTTCCTTAAGGTATCTTTACTACTAGACATGACTCCAGATCAGAATAACTACACTTCTCTGTTTACGTTCAGAGCTTTGATTGTTTTTGGTGTTGACTCTACTATATTGAATTATGTCTAAAATCTTACATTCCCCATTGCCAAAAATTTCACAACTGCAGATCATCATACTGTTCCCGCTCTTTAAAATAAATTAATTTACACACACACACACACACACACATTTGCTGTGTATTGATGTGTGTGCACATATATGTAGCTGTGAATAAACCCTAGTTGTTCTTGAGGAAGAGTACTCTTAGTGCTTTTCTGGCTAACAGAAAAGAGAAGAAATTCATCAACCCGTTATATAAAAACATTCTATCCATCAGATGAACATTACATAGGGTTAAAATAACTCCTCAAATTAACAACAGTAACAAACAGAATAATTAAATCCATATTAAAATGTTGTTTACAGATGCCTGCTGAAGAGCTTCTAGTAGTAAAACTTCTCTACTACAATCTAATATGATACTATATGGGTGCTTAAAAATAATTTGTTGAAGTTTAATTGAGAAGAAACACACGGCATAATGAATAAGCACTTCATATTAATGTATGCCTAATGTCATATCCTCAATTCTTCAATCACCCAGATGTTATAAATCCAGTATCTCACTCTTTAAATAAGCAAAGTTTTATCCCCTCTAAATTTCACTTTCACTTTTTTACTTTTATCATCTCTTTTTTTTTAAATATTTTATTTATTTATTTTTGCATAGAAGAACTGGGGTGTAGGCTAGCGGTGTGGGAGAGGAGAGGATTCATCAGAGACGGAGTGGTGAGCAGAACAGACAGATCTACTGAATACACTGCTAAGGGGAGCAACGGGGGAGACAAGAGATGTCTGCTGAGCCATATGTGGGTTAGTTCCCTAGCTAGGGATTAAACTCAGGTCATAGGGGTGATAGCGTTGAGACTTAACCCCTTGGCCACCAGGAAGTCCCCCTATTGCTCTTAAAGAACATTCTTGTTTTACGATTTCTTCATTGAGTTATGTATATAAATATATTTTTTCACTCAATATTACATTTATATTATTCATTTTGCTTCAGTAGCATGTTCACTTTCATGATAATTTAGTATTATATTTTGTGAATAAATATCAATTCATTATCCTTTTTGTTGGCAATGAGTATTTTGGTTAAATTCAGTTCAATACAGGACTACGGCAAACGCTGCAATTGTAAACATTCTTCTATGTATTTTTATGTGTGTATATGATAGCATTTATATTGGGGATATATCTCAAAGTGGAATTGTTCGGTCATAGTGCATGTTTATATTCAGTTGTCACAAACATTGCCATATCGTTTCCAAGTAGTTACACCAACTTATACTTTTACTGTCATGTTTTAGAATTGCTCCAAATTTTATCTCAGTCTTTTTAACTGTAGCCATTCTGATTGGTATGTAGTACTGTCATTGTGGTTTTACTTTGTTTTGCCTTATTGTTAAAGTTGAAAAATTGATTTATCATCAGCTCTTTCAAATATTATTTTGTGAGTGTAAAGTGATCTTACATCTGACCCTATTGTCTCTTATTTTTATATTAATTTGGGAGCTCATTCATGTCTTCTAGATATAGGTTTTTTTATATCATCTATCTATCTATACATCCATCATATATCTACTTACCGAAAGAGAGAGAGATCTCCTAATTTGTGACCTTTCTTTTCACTTAATTTGTGTTGCGTCTTGATGAAAATATTACTAATTTTATTATAAATATATTTAACAATCTTGACTTTCATATTAAGATTTATTTTGTGCCCTGTTTGAGAAAACTTTCTTAACTTTAGACAATGAAGACAATCTTCTTTTGTTATATACAGATTTTTTTTTTATTGTTATCATTTAGAAATGTTATTATTTTATCATTCAAATTTAGATGTTCAATCTACTGTATATACCCAGGATCATTTATCATTTGAAATTGTTACCGTTTTATTGTCCAAACTTAGATGTACCATCTACTATATATACTAATTGTACCCAGAATAATTTACTTAATAGAACATTCTTTGTTAATTATTTTCACTGTTGTCTGTCAAAAATCAAGTCTCTATATACATTCTTAACTATTCCATTGACATTTATATATCACTACACATTTTATACAGTTATGGTTTATAATAAGCCTTGATATCTAATAATGAATTTTCCAACTTGTTCTTCCCTATCTTCATTATCTTTACTATTCTTGACCCTTCTTATTTCTTTTGTGTATGTTTTGCTACATTATTTTTCTCTAGAAATTTGTCTATTTTATACAAATTTTCAATTTTATTGACATAACGCAGTATGTTCCTTTAATACCTTTTGATGATCTTTTCAAATTTAACTTATTAAAATTTAAAATAAAAATATATTTATCTTCATTATTGCTGCAATGTTTATCAGATTTGTCAGTTTTTTCAAAGAACCAATTTTGATTTTAACATTTTTTCTCTTGTAATTTATTTTTTTTTCAGCAATTTCCCATGTCTTTATTTTCCATTGATTTCTAACTTTAACTTACTTCTTTTCCTAATTTCCTATAATTTTGTTTTAAGTACTTAGTTTTTTGATTTATCATCTTTGCTATGATATGATTATTTATATTACTTTGTATTCATTTTGTTTAAATTCATCAGACTGGGGCCTCCCCAGTGGCGCAGGGGTTAAACTCTCAGTTCTAGCAAGCTATTGTCAGCCGCTGGGGCATGAATAATATCCCTGGCCAGAGAGCTGACCCACATGGCACAGCAGACCTCTCCTGTCTAACCCACCTGCTGCTCTCCTCAGCAGTGTATTTCCATAGATCTGCCTGTCCCGCTCCCCACTCTGTCTGATGAATCCTCTTCCCCTCCCCCCAACACCTCTGTCCTACACCCCAGTTCTTCTAATATGTTTCATACTCCTTTTTCTTTCTCCTTTCCTTCTGTAAATCACATTATATATGTTAGATTGTTTCATATGTGTTTGATGTTTTTTCTATCTTTTCTCATCCACTCATCAGTTAGAAACTTTTTACTCTCCCAAGCTCATGTTTTCTAAACTTCATTTTGGTTTTATTTATTCTGCTTAAAAATAACATATTTGATGAGTTTTTAATTGTAATATGTTAAGTTTCTCTTTTCCATAAATGATGTCTGTGGGCTAAATACTCTGATTTCTGTTCTCTTGAATATGTCAATCATAGTTATTATTAAATTCACTCTAATTCTAATAATGGAATGGATTGATTCTATTGCCTATTTTTCCTAATTTTTAATCGTGTAGAGATTTATTTGTGCCTGTCAATTTTCTAAGGAATGATGGACAGTGTGTATGAAAAAAAATGTAGAAATAATCTGAGTTTATGTCTATTGGTACATTCCTTCAGGGCGGATATGCACTTGTTATATTCAGGCAGTTAAAACAAAGAGAGATCATTTTAATTTGGATTGATATTGCAATGATTTGACATTGGATCCTATTTTATCGGGCTTGTCATTTTCTGATTTGACCATAAAACTAGGATGTAACTTATAAAATCCCAAGTGAAAGCCTTTTTCTTCTTAGTGGTCCACAGTTTCATTTTTTTTCTTCAATCTTGTGCAAATATCTAAAGTTCTTATCTTTTCAAACACTTAGTCATTGTTTCATATTCAATTCATAAATTTCTCAGTAACTGCCTATAAATTAGCAAATGACTCAAGCGATAAAGTAATGCCAATGGTCTGTTTTCAATCTCTGTGCTTATCTTCTCAAACAGAAGACGATAATTTAACCTAGTACTTAAAATACTTTTGAACTTCACATACTACCTTTGTCTCAGTTGAGTACTTCTCATTGTTTCCTTTCAATGACTTCAAAAGAATAGCCTTGCTTCAGTATTTTATTTTTTCCTCTCCAGGATTTTTCTCCCCTGAGCCGTGTTGACTAGATAACTCTCTGATAGCTTAGATAGATTTTTAAAAGTTTTTCCAGCTTTTCCAGTTGTTTTTAGAGAAAGATTTGTCTAAACTATCATTGCTAGAAATGGAAGTAGTTGTTCAATATATTTGTATTAGTTTTTGGGTAACTATTTGTATTAGTTGTTAAGCAAATAAGATTTAAATTTTTCAGATATTTAGTTTCTGATTTTTGTCTGACTTCTTATATTAATGATTATTTCTAATACCTAATTTCACACAAAAAAACAATTTTCAATATTTTACTGGTCTTACAGCTTGTAAGTGTCCATTAGTAAACTGTGTTTGATAGATGTGAGAAGTTTACAACAAATTTGTTTTCAGTTGGTGTCATGGGCGTGATTTATCAAGCAAAAAAAAATGTTGCCTTAAAGTGAAATGTGAACTGAAGAAAGCCCATTCATTTATGAACAGATATCAAGGTCTCTTGAGCATTTTTTAATAGATATATTTTTCTTTATGAACAGAGAGACTTTATTTTTCCATAGTATTATAAAATCACAAAGATGAGTATTTCATTAAAAGATGAATGCATTTGGTTTAAGGCAATTTTTTTTTTTTAAGCATACAAGCTTGGGTACAGGCCAGAGGCGTGGTGTGGTGAGAGGGTTCACCAGAGACAGAGTGGGGAGCAAAACAGGCAGATCGACGGAAACACACTGCTGAGGGGAGCAGTGGGCGAGGGAGGGGAGGTCTGCTGCGCCATGTGGGAATCTCCCCTGAGGGGCGTTGAACTTGCATCACTGCTGCCGACAGCCCGACAGCCCAACAGCCCGACAGCCCAACAGCCCGACAGCACCACAGCCTGACAGTGCCACAGCGTGGCGCTTAACAGCTGCGCCACTAGGGAAGCCTCCTGGTTTAAGGCAATTCTTGTTGACAATCTCAGGGAAGGAAAAAAGGAAAGAATTCCAAGGACAATGTGAGTGTGTGTGTTTGTAACAGACATTAAAATAACTCTCTTCTTAGAAGCAGATTTGGACCAAAGCCCACATTAATAGGTTGAACTAGTTCCAGCGGGAAAGAAAAATATATAATCAGATGGTTTCACCTATGGGAGGAACATAGGAAAAACATAAAAGGAATCAGAAAAAAAAGACAAAACTATCAGGCAAACAATAAATCAACAAATGAGAAATTTGGCAAGGGAGGGGGAGGGAGAGATTGCAAAATGGGACAGATGAGTACAAGAGACTTTGGTGAAGGTTCACATGTGTCTTGGTGGTGGTAATTTTATGGGGAATACATATGAGAAGAGAAATCAAACAATGTTCAAAAATGAAAACAACATGATATCTAGATACAGAAATAGATATAGATGATATAGACATAGATAAATAGGTTGTACTGGTTCAGTTTTGGCTTATATATAATCCTGGGTTATTTGTTGCTGTTCAAGCTGAAATTTCTTCATGTATAATGTGAAAATGTAAAAATATCATCTTCCTTCAGGATCATATAGCAAATGTAATTCCTGGTAAAGAATAAGTACATATGTATAAAGTATTTAGCTTAATATGATGTCTGGCAGACAGCAAGCTTAAATATTAGGCCAACCGTTATCACTCTACAATGCTTTCATCTGCTTATCTCTAATGCTGACAGTGGGTAAGTGATAAATATATCTTCCCTTTCTTTCTTCCTTAACAAAGAAATTAGCATTTACTATTAGATTTTGCTAAAGGAAGGCAGTGTCAAATACTGACGGAAGTTTGACGAAAATGTGTATTAGAGTTGAAAATATATTATACATTAGACTCAACCTATTATAAGAGATAAAGAAAGCAAAATGGGGGATGGGAAAGGTTATATTTACTAATATCATCATGAATCCTATTTTTTTTGGAAATTGTAGATGTTCAATAAATAATTATTAATTGATTGACTAAGCATTATGCTTAATGACTGAATAAATTAGTCCAATTCACTGGAAGAAGGTTTACAGAATGAAATGCAAGGTTATCCTCTTCAAGACTCAAATGAGAAAACATTTTAAAAGCTTTTGTAAAGCTATGGCTATAATAACCTACTAACAACATACTTTCTCTATTTAACTGAATAATTTATCTAACATATTGAGCATTAATTTTGCACAATTGCTTCAGTTTGTGCATTTCTCCTAATGGCTATACTATGACAAGAAAATAATAGATCATTTAATTCACAAAATAATGTGTCTATACTATGGATTTTTCTCTGGGAAGGATATATGTGGTATGGAAGCATCCCTGCATGGATACAGCTTAAACTAGAAAGGAAATATCTTCTCTCTTAGAACCTAAATCAAAGAGAATGGTGTTCCAACTTTTTCTAATTAACTTTCTTCAAACATTATGCTGATTTCAGGGATCCCCAAGTGTTTTAAAATCATTCTACTCTGAATCAACCCAGAATTGGGTCAGACCTACCAGGTTTGTATTCCTTCCAATATTAACATGCGTCAGTCTTCCAAGTGAGAGACTATTGGAAAGAGGGTAATGAATAATAAGTTTCTATTACTGTGTGACAAATTACCACAAATTTAATGACATATGACTATATTCATGTATTTTTCTTCATGCTTTCTAGAGGTAATAATTCATAAATCAGCTCTCTGCTCAGGGTTAAATAGACTGAAACCAGTGTGCTGGCAGAGCTGCAGTCCTTTCTAAAGGTGTTGTGGGAGAATCTGCTTCCAAATACATTCAAATGTATGGTGAATGTACTTCCTTTGGATGTAGGCCTGAATTCCTGTTTCTTACTGCCTGTTAGCCAAAAGGTAAACTCTGCACATGCTTCTTCCACCTTTAAAGCCAATAATGGACTTCTCCTGTCCCCATATCAAAACTTTCCTCTGCCTGAAACTCTTTTGCCAGCATGCACCAGTTACTTTTCAGGGGCAGCCTAATTAGATCACGTTCACTAAGGATTATCTCGCAATTTTAGGGTCAATTTTATGGGAACTTTAATTACATTTTTAAAATCCCTTAACCACACTACTTATACAGATAGTGCTTGAAAAAGTAAGAGACTGGATACAACAGCATGCTTGCATTATTTAACTGAATCATTTATATAACTATATTAGCACGTGTATTTTACACAATTGCCTTAGTTTTTGCACTTCTCCAAATGACTGTAAATGACAAGAAAAATAATAGATTGTTTAATTCATAAAATAATATTTATGACTTCTCTGAGAATGATATATATGATAAGGAAGCACCTCTCCAAGGGCTTGGGAGTGAGACTGCTGAATGCTGTGTTAGAATTCTGCTTACATAGTTCCAGCCCTTCACCCTGCTTCCTTCCTGTCTTTACATGCCTCTAAACTATAATTCCCTTCAAATCCTTTCTCTTTGTTTCCATCACTGTGTTGCCCTTTTGGGACTCGGCAAAGTAAGGAAAGTACTGGTGTTTTGTATTTGAAAAGTTCTGGACTTAAATACCCCCCTCTTTATTTTCTGTGGGATTTGGAGTACATCACTCTTTATTTTTTTATTGAGACTTTCAGAGTTTCAATTTCCCCAGTGGTAACAGAGGGCTAATAATAGTCACTTCTAAGGCCTGCAGAGAATTGGGAAAAGCATTACAATGGCAATCACCTGACATAAGCCAGGTACATAGCAAACTTTAGGTTTCTGGCTTTGCTTCCTTCTGTTGAATGTTCTGATATTGCTTCTACAATACACATCTGCTTGTTCTGTGCAAATGGAAAAAACTAAGCTTTACAAACCCCAGATATAAGTTGATTTTCAGTAAACAACCTTACCATTTTCTCAAAATTTCTGTATTGTGCTGCTTCTTGGAATTAAACGAGTCATTAGTTTATAGCAGTTTATAATAATTAAAACATATTTTCTTGAAAATTCAATAACTCTCCATGTTTTTCACTATTATTTAGTGATTCTAGAGATTCTAAAACATTCTACTTCCTCAGTGGTTAAAAAATGTGTGTGTGTGTGTGTGTGTGTGTGTGTGTGTGTGTGTGTGTGTATTACATGAAGATAGCCAAGCAGTTGATAGACTTCCACCATCATAATATCTGAAAATATTTTATGAAATACTATTGGTAAGATATTTTGCAAGATCATGATTACATGTGGGTAGAACAGCACTTTCCACAATTATTATGTGGGTTGTCAACATATCTAAGAAATAATGCCGGGATATGGCTTATGGATGTGTTCATTAACCTCAACATCAGGTAGGTAGAGAAAAGAGAGGATCATTTTAGAGAGGAAATAGAATTCTCTCTGTCAGAGTTATTACATAAGGCACATCCAATGGCATTGTTTTCTCAATAGCATATATTCATGTTTAAATTGAAGAAAATATGTTTTCATTTAACTGAATGTTTTCATTTTTTAATTATCTGAAAATAATTCAGTAACTTGAAATCTGTATTTTTTAAAAAAGGTGTATTTATTTATGCATACAAGCTGGGGTGCAGGTAAGAGGTGTGGAGTGGTGAGAGGGCTCACCAGATACAGAGTGGGAAGCAGAACAGGCAGACTGACCAAAATACACTGCTGAGGGGAGCAGCAAGCGAGGCAGGAGAGGTCTAATGCGCCATGTGGAATCTCCCTGGCTGGGCATCAAACTCAAGCCACAGCTGCCAGCAGCTCCACATTGCTGAGCTCAACCCATTGCACCACCAGGGAGACCCTGAAATCTGTCTTTTAAGATCTAGTTTTTTAATATGATATATTAAATATCTCTTGAGCGCTTACTTTGTATCAACCATTATAATGAACTTAGGATGAGATGTCAAACACATAAAAATTTCATTCTACTTGAGGATGACGGGAATAAATGTATCAACCTTGAAAAGGATGACAAATGCAAAGGTAAAATCAGAATAATGTCACTTCTATGGAAGCAGAACTTTTTTTTTTTTGGTTCAATACTTTATTCTCTGCATTTAGTTACCCAATACTTGTTTAATAAATAAAGGGATAGATGTCTTGGTATTTTGGAAGCAGAAAGGATAGAACTATCAAGCCCAGGGGAGCTTCAGAAAGATTTTGGTAATTTGCGTTCAAACTACTCTGATTTCGTGATGGATTAATTGGATTTATCAAATCAGTACACAAATGAAGATTGGAAGGGATGGCACTCTGTGCAAATGGTATAACAAACTCAAAGATTTGGAGGTATGAAACTGTGATATATTTGAAGAATGAGAATCAGAGCACTCTGTCTCCAATACACGTTTGTGGTTAGCCTTAGCGGTGCCGACATCACCGTGATAAACAAAACAAAAGATTGCAGTGAGCAAGAAAAACTGTGTGTCTGGCACCTCACACACTCCACTCAACACACACACTCATATCCCCTGACACAAATTTAGCAATCACTAATTTCCAGGATTTAAGACTCTGATGCCTATTTTTTTTTATTGATCCTTCAGAAATAAACTGTAAGATGATGTTTCTTTGTTATTTTCCTATGGCAGCTGGCTCCCCAAGAAATATATGGAGTTATACATGTATGGAGTTATGCATGTATGGAGTTATACATGCATGTTATCATTGGAGAGTTAAACTATGAAATCCATACCCATTGTATGTAATTTATCTTTCATGTAAATGTGGGCCTCCCTGGTGGTGCAGTGGGTTAAGTGTCAGCACTATGAAGCTATCTGCAGACACTGCAGCACAAGTTTAATCCCTGGCCAGGGAGCTTCCCACATGGTGCAGCAGACCTCTCCTGCTTGGCCTGCTGCTCTTGCTCTCCACAGCAGTGCACTTCAGTAGATTCACCTGTTCTGCTCCCCACTCTGTCTCTGGTGAATCCTCTCACCACCCCACACCTCCGACCTGCACCCTAATTCTTGTATGTATAAATAAGTAAATCTTGAGAGAGAGAGAGAGAGAGAGAGAGAGAGAGAGAGAGAGAGAGAGAGAGAGAGAGAAGGGGGTGGGCGTGGTAAATACAAGAACTAAGAGCTTGGGAACACCCAGAATGCTGACTGAGGTTTTCAGGAGGTATTCTGAGGGGGGCGGAGAGAAATTTGATTTTCAGTAAGTGATGATTCATTTACTGGAAACCTAATGAATTGTACCATTTGAGGAGTGATTGCATAAAAAAGATGTTCAGTCTGAAGAGTATGTGAAGAAATTTCTTTTTTTTTAATTTATGCATACAAGAGCTGGGGTATAGACCAGAGGTGTGGGGGGTGAGAAGATTCACCAGAGATAGATTGGGGAGCAGAACAAGCAGACTGATTGAAATACACTGCTGAGCAGAGCAGCGAATAAGACAGGAGAGGTCTGCTGCACAATGTGGGAATCTCCCTGGCCAGGGACCAAGCTTGTGCTGCAGTGGCTGCCAGCAACTTCACAGAACTGAGACTCAACCCCTTGCAACACCAGGGAGGCTCTATATATGAGGAAATTTCTAATGTGTTGAAGTAGGCAATGCAGATTCAAGCAGATCATCCTTACAGTACTATAGGATCCTTGAGGCCATGCACTAGAACCTACTAGAAACTATTACAGTTTTAATACAAAGGAAAGTCATGCCAAACATTTACCGAATTAATGAATTGAAATGAGTAGAACATGAAATTTCTTACTAAAACATCACACGATGTGATTTTACATGCTACTTATATTCTTCCATTTTTCATGGCAATAATTAAAAATAGATTTTGATAGGAAAGGTAGAAAAGATTATACTGCCCACATTGTGCAGAATTAGATTTTGATAAGGGAGACAAATATTCAAATTATATTTAGCATCTCTAACATTTGTTAATTCATACAATTTTTCCCATAATTTTCCAAGTTTTTTTTTTTTAATTGTGGTGTTATGCAGCCTTTAGGAGGGTCAACATTCCAGAAATAGCATAATTTGATATTAAATATTTTTATTTTAAACCCTACAGTAGTTATTTTGTAATCATAACCATTTTAAAGTGCCCACAGCTATTGTTTAGGTAACAAAATTAAATATAATAGAATAGGGAGTTTAAACATGGACTGAGAGCACAGATAAGAACAGTGTTAACATTTTTCCTTTATTAAGCATAATTTCTTGCTAGTTGAGCATGTCTGCAAGGAAGATTTAAAAGAATCTCATGTATCTACTGAGGAGGTGTTTTGAGAATGGATACATGTTTAGGAAAATTCATCATTTCAGTTAAGCAAGTTAAAATATTTTTCCCGTTTCCTGCCCAAGTTAATCTGTTTCTGTAGTGAATGAAAGAGTGGAAACCTGGCTAAAACAACATCCAAATTAAGACTATATATGTGCTTTCAGTTCTTGCTATTCACCATAGTTGTGTTCAATAAATGTGTGCCTAACACCAAACATGCACTTGCTTACAGTGGAAGGCAGAAACAAGAAAAAACCTTGCCCAACCTTAGCTGGGGACAGACACATCAGGACAGTCCAAGTGTTTGTTGTCTGCAAAACAAAAGTGCCATGAATATTAATTCAGGATTGCAAATAAATTTTAATGAGTGGATGAATTTGCAAATAATGGAAGTTACTATCAAATAATTGGAAAGAAAATAATGACAAAGATTATGAAGAGATGGACAAAATGTCTACCAGTGAGAAGAGAGAAACATAGATTGATGCCTGGTTGAATAGATGGCTGGAGAGAGGGAGAGAGAGAGACACCTTGAGAAGTACCTGAAATGTGCGAGGTTTCCAGTTTCCTTATTTTCCTCCCTTTCTCTTTTTCCTAATTTGGTAAAATATACATCACCCAAAATAATTAAAATAGTGTCAGAATCTTATGTTTCACAAATTCCTTTATGATTTTTATTGTGCTATTAAATAATCCAAAAACAGGCAGTTTAAAAAGATTACAAATAAAGAAAACTCAGATGATTGCATAATTCTTAGAGTATGCCAATCTTTTCTAGGTTATTGAATTTGTTAGTATATAAATGCTCATTGTAGTCTCCCTTATTTACCTCTCAGTTTTGATACTGTTGATTGTAATTTCTCCTCTTTCATTTTTGATCTTATTTATTGTGATTTCTCCCTTTTATCATGCTAGATATCCGCTATTGGTTAATCTTTTTAAATTACCAGTTTTTGGATTTTTTAAAACTTTCGGCCTATTTTCTTGACTTCCATTTCATTTATTTCTGCTCTGGTTTGTATTAGTTTCTGTTCTATTGGTTTTAGTTTTTGTGGTTTTTTTTTATTGTTCTTCCTTTTGTAATCCCTCAAGATGAAAGAGTAAGTTATGCATTTGAGCTCTTATTGGTTTCTTGATGTGAGCTTGTTTTGCTATATATTTCCCTCTTACTACACATTTGCTTTGTCTCATATGTTCTAGATAATGTAGCCTCACTGAGTAGTAGCAGTCTTTCAGTAGTGTGTTGTTCAGTATCCATGTATTAAATGGTTTGTCCACTTTTCGTAGCTGATTTCTACTTTGATGCCTTCATGGTCAGAGAAGATGCTAGGTATGACTTCAATCTTTCTGAATTTATTGATATTTGTCTTATGGCTAAATATGTGGTCTACCTTGGAGAAGATCCCATATGCACTAGAGAAAAAACGTATATTCTACTTTGGGGGAATACAGTGCCCAGTAAATGTTTATGTGAGCCATGTGCTATAATTCTTTGTTTAAGGCTTTTTGTGTCCCTGTTTATTTTTTGACTATTTTATGTTTCCACTGGGAGTTGGGTGTTGAAATCCCCTGCTCACAGTGTCTGTGTGTGTGTGTGTGTGTGTGTGTGTTTGTGTGTGTGTGTTGTGTGTCTTCCAATGTCTGTTTATAGAATTGATAGTAGTTGCCTAATACATTTTGGTGCTCCTTCATTTGGCAAGTGCACACTGAGTGCTATGTGTTCCTGATTATTGTTCTCTTAATCATTATACAGTGTCCATACCTGTCTCTTATTACCATTTTTAACTGGAAATCTTTTTTTTTTTCTGATAGAAATATGACTGCCCCTGTGGGTCCCATTGGCTTCTAGGATTGTTTTACAGCCCTTACTTTAAGCCTATTTTCATTTTTGGAGCTCAGGCATATCTCTTGGAGACAGCAGAAGGTTGGGTTCTGTTACCTAATCCAACCATGTACTCTATGTCTTTAAATTGGTGAAGTCAGTCTCTTTACATTTAGAGTAACTTTTTATACATGAAAATCAGTTGCTGCCATTTTGTCCATTATTTTGTGGTTCTATCTACTGTCTTGTTTAAATCCTTGTGTTGTTCTTCTCTTCAGTTTTGATTCTAGAACTCTTTTCGATATTTCATGGAGGAGGGGTTTAGTATTTGTGAACTCCTTCGACTTCTGTTCATTTGAAGCCTTTATTTTTCCCTCATATATAAAAGGGAGTTTTTCAGGATAGAGTATTCTTGGCTGGCAGTTTTTTCTTTGACTTTGTTGAATGTGTCATTCCATGTTCTCCTTTCCTGTTATTTTCAGAGAAGAATGACATTAGCCTGGTCAGGATTCCTCTATAGGTCATCTGCTTCTCCTCTGTTGCCAGCTTCAATGTTTTTTTTTTTTCTTTGTCTTGAACTTTTAAATTTTTATGACTATATGTCTTGGTGTAGGTGTCATGTTGTCTAAGTACTCCAGGGTTCTTTTAGCTCCCTGAATTTTTAGATTTAGATCCTTTTCCACGTTTGGGAAGATTTTCTCCATTATTTCTTTAAATACATTTTCTGCTTCATTATGAAATACCATTTATTCTTATATTATCTTTCTTTGTGTAGGTCGATAATTCTCTTTTCCTTTTTTAAACTTTGTTTCTCTCTTTCTTCTTCTGCCTGGGTTATTTTTTCATTTCCATCTTCAGTATTACTGATTCACTCTTCCATTTGACTTATCCTACTTTCTCTAGATTTTTCATCTCCTCTGTTAATATTTGTATAGCCTATATCTCCATTAATTTCTTATTTAAAGCATTAATTTTGATCTTATGTTCCTTATTTTTATTTATCAGGACATTCTTTTGTTTTTTCTGAGTTTTCTTATTTTTCTTCCATTTCTTTTAATGTGTTTATTTACCATAAAAGTTTTGAACTCTGTAGCTGATAGGAAGAACATGTCTTGCATGTACTTTTGTTTGGGTTCTGGTGATTTGTTTCCTCTTGGGGGAGAAGTATTATTTCCTTGAGTACTCATGTGGCCATTTGTTATATTTTTCTTCTTTCCATTATTTGTTTTGGGGTTGTGTTGCTGTAAGTGGGGCTTCTACTGTGTCCAGATCTTTCCCCTACACTGATCCAGGCTTTTACTGGATGGGGTAGATGGCAGGCTGGGCCTTGCATGGCCTTTAGTTTCATTGGCTCTTCTCCTGGTGCTGGTCCAGGCTCTTACCTCCTAGAGCAGGTGGCAGGTGGGGATTCCTGGCACCTTAAAGGGATTGGGGTGTCACTAGTTTGCACCCTATGCTGGTCAAACAAAATTATTTAAAACTCACAACTAACTCAGAGACTATTAATAAAACATCAGCCTTAGCTAAATTCTTAAATATAGGGAAGAAACATGTCAAAAAAAAAAAAGGACTAAAGAACATGGTGAGAGATGAGTAAATTAACATGCTCTGTTTCTGACACTTTTTTTTAAATAGAAATAATATTACCTGAAAAAAAAAAAAAAGTTTATCAAGACAAGCTTTTTCCAACCCCCATTAAATTCAGTGAATGAATTGTGAAGGGTAAATTGGGCCCATTATAATGTTACATTGCTTATGTAATATTCATAATCACAGTGTTACATAAGAGTAAGCTAGCATTAACAAAAGGAGCAATTTAAATTCCCACCTCCTTGGAAAATGGGGCTCTGCTTGACAAACAGAGCTTCCTGTCCCATTTGCAGCACGCCCATGCATCTCTCCAGTGCCAATGAGACCCACACTCTCATATCAATGATATAATAAGCCCTCCAAAACAGAGGGAGAAAATGAGGCAAACAAGCCCACTTCATTTCAACTTGTCAGCTTTAAATAAAATCTTCTGGAGCTGAAAATGAGAAACTTGAAGGAATATAATGTGTGAAGTAACCAAATTCAACAGTACATATTAGTCCATTTTTTCCTGATTTTCACAACAGTATTTGAAATTTCACCATAGATTTGTTTTAATGAAATATCTTCTTGAAAAGGAAGAATTAGAGAAAAGCATGTTTAGCCTATTTGTTTACTTTATTCTCTTCTTCTCCCCAGTGATATTTAGGCAATACCTAAATTTATCTTACGCCCCTGGAGTATGGAGGATTTAGAGGATATGAGAGTGTGGGTCTCATTTTATATATTTTTTATTTGTTCTCCTTTTCCAACCACTTATAACTTGGGAAATATCTCAATTGAGCTGAAGTTTTTATGGTATTTAGTTAATCGTCTTTGACATTTGGAACAGCTCTCATTATCATTTTTAAGTTAGACTTGATATAGCAGAGCATACGGAAAAGCAATACATGCTTTTTAGATTTTTTAAATGATTTTCACATTACCTTTTCCAGTGCTGATTTTATTTCCAAAATATGTGAGGGTGTTCTCTGTCTATTACACACACACAAGACCACAATGTATTTTAAGGAAGATAAGAAATTAATAATCTTATGTATAAATCTGAATATTGATTAAATAAGCAATGATTGTTAATGCAATTCTTTCCCCAAATTCCCAATTCTCCTTAATCCAGTTCACCAACAATTTGCTGCTTTGTATTTAGGAGAGTTCATTCTGTTGTTACTCTCAACTCTCTCCATGTATCTTTTCTTCCCTTTGTGATGTTAACTTTTTTCTGTTGTTAAATTTTCCCTTGATTTATTTTTCCTGAAAGATAACTTATTATTTTTCAAAAGAAAGATAACACCTCTGGGTCCCAACAGATACACAGCCCAGATTTGCATACTTCAGTAAATAGAGAATAGGAAAAGTCAGTTTCTTTTGTTCTGAATGTCCAGAAGTGTGACCACTTTTGGTAAACATCTGTTCATGTCTTTTATTTCCATTGTAGTATTTCATGTATTTTCCAAATAAGCTTAGAATATTTTTTCTTTATTCTATTATGATCTTATAACATGAACTAATTTCAAACTTATTTTAACATTCCTAGATTACTGTAAGTGATCAGGGTATAGATGACAATGATGTTGAAGAGTATAATCCCTGTTACCATTCTTGATGACCCATTGTTAAGAAGTTTTTTCAATCATTTTAATGTAAATAATGAATTTATATGTATCTTTTTAATATATTACATAAATATCATGGGACATTAAAAAGTATATGAACTGTGGACTACAAAAACTTTACTTGAGTCTCGAATTGATATTCTACAAAAAACCATAATCATCAATTTAACCTGCTAAAATTTTACTTTTAAAACGTTTAAAATGGATATTATGTTATAATATGGTTAAATTAATGACTGAAATGTTTTAGAACTTTTTTACATTATGTTACGATCATGAAAATGATTATTATGAAGGAGAGGATGTATTAAAGTGATTCTGACGTGGCTACTAAATGTTCAATTATGTGAGTAATATTATGTTGCTTCCATGCATATACTGTACTCTTCAACTAATAAAAGCCTGCCAAAAATACCAGGTTATTCCCTGCAGTTCATGGTGAGGTTGGCACTTTCCACTGCTGTTAGACTCAATGTTTCCATTGCGTTTGCTTTTTTTTTTTTTTTATTCTAAGAAACTGCTATTTCAATAATCACTTAGGTGTACTGAAGAGCCATAGTATGGTCTGAGTAAACATTTAATGACTAATGTTTTCAAAAGGAAAGTAAATGGAACTGTTTGCTAAGAAAAATATCTCTTCTAAACAGAGGGGTGGGGGGGTTTGTTTCCCTGCAGTGACGGCTGGGCTGACAGGTATGATGTGACAGATGGTTATCAGCGAGAAGCTGTCGGAGGAATCACAATCAAGCTCCAATCTCCAGATGTCAAGTGGTTTGATGATTATTATCTGAAACTCCGGCCAGAAACAAACCTCCGAAACCCTTGGTTTCAAGAATTTTGGCAGCATCGTTTTCAGTGCCGGCTGGAAGGGTTTGCGCAGGAGAACAGCAAATATAACAAGACTTGCAACAGTAAGCAGATTTATTGTTTACTATAGAGTGGGTAAGAATAATCCTTCAGTTTAAGTAAACTATGTCAAGGGGGTCAGTGGCTGTAACCTGTTAGAAAGCAATACTTACATAACTAGAGTGGTTATTGCTACTTATAATGATGGACAAGTTTTATCAATCAATAACGTGTAAGAGTAAATGTTTACTCTTGAAACCATTTGACTATCATTAATATTTATTGCATTCATAAATTGGCACAATGCTTAAAGTATAACGTGAGCTTCAGAATAGAAATATTCTTGACAACCTTGAATACAAGAACCATATTCTATTATTTTGTTATCTTTAACATAATCAGGCACATAATAAAGCTTTCATATATCAGAAGAATGAATAAGTGAATGTTGAAGGAAAGATCTAATTCCTGCTTCTATCCATAAATCATAGTATAGTAACAGGGAATTTCTCTGTATAATTAAGTTTTGTCAGGAGATATAACCTAACAGAGTCATTCATTCGGGCATTCAACACATACTTATAAGAGTTCAAGGTGAGTCAAATATTGCTTTACAGTAAGGGCATCAGGATGAGGAAAACTAATTCCTACTTTCAAGGAGTTTAGTTTCTAGTCAGGGAAATAACCTTGCCAAAAAAATTTGCAATTCACATTGTCAGTCATATAATAATGACTAAGTAATCAAGACAATTGAATTTAAAAAGCAGGTAGGATCAACAGGCAAATACCAACAAAGGGTAAGATTTGTTAAAATTAACAAGGGATTTATTTTTAATTGAGGTA
Organism: Scalopus aquaticus; assembly: GCA_004024925.1. Lineage (NCBI taxonomy): Eukaryota > Metazoa > Chordata > Mammalia > Eulipotyphla > Talpidae > Scalopus > Scalopus aquaticus. Next base: position 20,354 of record PVIJ01012466.1, read on the forward strand.
ACATAGGTTTACAGCGCTGTACATGATTCAGACCCATAGGGTCTCCTCCTGCAGGTGGATGTTACCACACCATATCCATTACCAAGGCACCCACAGGCCTCCACCATAGTCCATTGTATCCCATCCCGTTTACTCTGTCTTCCCTACCCCCACTTTGATAAGCTCAATTCTACAATAAGATGTCTAGGATTTATTATTGGTTTGGTTTTATCTTACCTTTTGTCTTGGTTCTCCATAGTACATATATAAGTGATACCGATACCATTTGCTATTTGTCTTTCTCCTTCTTTCATTTATTAACTTATTTCTCTAATTATAATCCCCTATATCTCTATCCATGTTGCTGCAAATGGCAAGACTTCATTATTTTAAATCGGACTAGTATTCCATTGTATGTATGTATGTATGTAGGTGTGTATGTATGTGTGTGTGTATATATGTGTGCATATACACATTACATATCTAGAGTGGGTATTGCCACTTATAGTGATGAACATGTTTTATCAATAAATAACATATAGGAGTAAATGTTTACTCTTGAAACCATTTGACTATTATTAATATTTATTGCATTCATAAATTGGCACAATGCTTAAAGTATACGTGAGCTTCAGAATAGAAATATTCTTGAAACTATATACACTATATATATATATATATATATATATATATAGTGATGAACAAGTTTTATCAATAAATAACATATAGGAGTAAATGTTTACTCTTGAAACCATTTGACTATTATTAATATTTATTGCATTCATAAATTGGCACAATGCTTAAAGTATAACATGAGCTTCAGAATAGAAATAGTCTATATACTATATATATATATATAGTGTATAAACACACACACACACACACACACACACACACCACACCTATCTGTTTGGGGCATTTAGGTTGTTTCCATCTCTTAGCTATTGTAAATAGTATTGCAATAAACATAGGAGTGCAGCTTCCCTTTCGAATGAGTGTTTTTGTGTCTTTTGGGTAGATTCCCAGGAGTAGAATCACTGGATCATACGGTAGATCCATTTTTAGTGTTTTAAGGGTTCTCCACACAACTTTCTATAGTGGCTGGACCAGTTTGCAATCCTACCGCAGTGTAAGAGGGCTCCTTCTTCTCCATTCACCACCATTTGTTGTTGCCATTTTTTTTTGTTTTGTTTCGTTTTTATTTTTTAAAGATTTATTTATTTATGAATACAAGAACTGGGGTGTAGGCCAGAGGTGTGGGATGGTGAGAAGATTTACCAGAGACAGAGCGGGGAGCAGAATAGGCGGATTGACTGAAGTATACCACTGAGGAGAGCAGCAGGAGAGGCAGGAGAGGTCTGCTGCGCCATGTGGGTTAGTTTCCAGGGCTGGGATTAAACTTGTGCTGCAGTGGCTGTGGGATAGCTTCATAGTGCTGAGACTTAACCCATTGTGCCACAAGGGAGGCCCTATTTTGTTTGTTTGTTTGTTTTTTTAATATGGGCCATTTCTATTGCCATGAGATGGTATATCATTGCGGTTTTGACTTGTATTTTCCTGATTATAAGTGATGTTGAACATTTTTTCATATACCTGTTAAACCTTTGCATGTTATTTTTTTTAAAAAGTGGGTTTCTTAAGGTTTTTTTGCCCATTTCTTGATTGGGTTGTTTGCTTTGTTATTTTTGAGTTGTGTAAGATCTTTGCAGGTCTTTGTTATGAGTCCTTTGTCATACTGGTCAACAATTTTTTACAAAGGTCATGTTACTGAAATAAAATTAGTCATTTCCTATCAATTTGTCTATTCTTAACACGAATATGACAGTCAAATTCTAACTTTGGCTCTAGTTTTTTTTGTAATCTGAAATAAATTGATTACATCACGAAATTTATGCAATAGGCCTACGGTTAATACCTGCAAAAAGTCAAGTCACAGACTACTTAGATTTCTTCACTTGTCTCTTTTACAGCTGTTCAGGAATAGAATAGAGGGAAGATGGTTTCCATTGTGCAAAAGCACAGCCTTAAGACTCAGTTTCGAAGAGTCTAGAAATAGTCTCCATTCTTGTGGGTCATGAATGATTTTTAAGGCATTCATGGGGCCGTCAATATCAGAACAGAATACCAGAGTACTTTCCTTTCTGAAGAAAGGCTCCAAACGGCTGGTGGCACTTTCAATATAAAGTAATTGTGACATCTTCCTCTAGAAGATACCATTGTTGGAGTCTTGATCCCAGCAATTCTGCCTTGTTCTTGGATAAGTCCAAATCATGAACCAGGTCATTGAGTTCTTCCTGTGTTAGTCTGTGTGGGATATATGATGCACCACAATGAAAATCTGAATCACTGCATGCTGATAGAACAGGAGAAGAACAGGTCAGCTCACCCTTGTCCTCATCAGATGAATAAAGAGAATATTCTGCTGAAGGTTCTAGAATAGGAAGTCCCTCACCATATGGAACTGGTCTGAGTGCAGATGGAATGTTTGGGTTGTCTATTCTTGACTTCTTTTGCTTCATTATTCCACTGGAAACAAGAGGAAGCAAGCAGAAGTAAGTCTTTTCTGTGTTTGCTTGGCTCTTTCCACACCATGGGGATTGCAAATGGCATTAATGGTCTTTTGCCATTTAACCACTGTGAAAGCTGTGTTGTACATGAAGCACAGCATATATGCTGGACCCAAGGCTTGTCTTGGTCACCAACCTTGCATCTGAAGGAAAGATGATAAGCCTTCTTCACTTAAGAAGTGATATTTTTCTTCTGGTTGGCAAATGTCACTTCCCCACAAATAGAGCAGAAATTCTCCATGCTATTAACGCACTTTAGAGGCATTACTGTTCTGTATTGTGCCTAAGTGGGTAAAATAAGAACAGTTCTATGGAACAGTAGCTTAAACTGTCTTGCACAACGTCTGAAATATTTTCAATGCTCATCCTTTCTGACAGGGCTTTCTATAGTGCACTGCTGACATCAGCTTACTTCAGCAGCCGCCTGGCAATAGTATTGCATTGCATCAGAAAATGCTGCAATCAACTCTGGATGATGTGTGCATGATGGCATTATGCAATGGGATGCAATATTACATCATTCTAGGCTGGTTTAGGATGTTTCTGCAGTCCTACTGGATCAATTTACATGGTGAAATGTATAAAATGAATTATATGAAATATCTTCAAAACGAGAGCTAATAAAATTTTTTCAGGGTTATATTCATGTTCAGCACAGCAAGATACTACAGATTAGGGCCTTTTAAAGTCAGTAATGATCTCACTGTTAACCAGTGTTATCAGTATTTTGTGCAAATGTTTTCTCCCATTCCATGGTTACATTTTGGTTACAATCTATTTTCCTGTCCCAGAGCTTTTAGTTTGGGTGTAGTCCCAGCTCTTTATCTTTTCCTTCATTTTCTTTGTTTACTGGGATAGTTCTCAAAGGTATTTCTGAGGTGTATGTCATCTAATGTTTTGTCTATGCTTTCTTCTTTTATTTTATGGTTTCAGGTCTTACATTCAAGTCTTTTATGCATTTTGGGTTGTTTTTTGTTATGGCATGAGAAAATAGTCTAGTTTAAATAATTTGCATAAAGTGTTCCAGTTTACCCAGCACCATTTATTGACAAGACTATCCTTTTCCCAGTGTATATTTTTTGTACCTCTGTTAAATTAGTAGATGAGATGTGTGTGGTTTTATTTCTGGGTTTTCAGTTCTACTATGTTGGCCTGTGTGTGTGTGCTTTTCTTCCAGTACCATATTATTTTTATATATAGCTTTGTAATATAGTTTGAAATCTGGTACTCTAATAAATCCATTTCCTTCCTTTTAGTCAGATGGGAGATCTTTGGCTATATGAGGTTTTTTGTAATTCTAATTAATTTCAGCAATATTTGTTCTATTCTTTGAAGAATGTGATTTAGAGCTTTTTCCCTTTTTATTTAATTGTATCCTTTACATGATTTTGTATTCCCCCATCCCTATAGGTTTTCCACCACCAGTGCACCTGTGAACCATCACCATAGTCCCTTGTGCTTTTTTCTCCTCTATTTTGGTCTCTCTTCCTCCCCCTCCCCTGTAGAATGTCTCTTACTTGTGGTTTCCTGCTAGTTTTGCTTTTGTTCATGTTTTGTATGCTGTTTTTTCCCTCTGATTTCTCATTTGGCTCTCTTATAGTCCTCCTATAAGTGATACCATTCGATATTTTTCTTTTTCCTTCTGGCTTATTTCACTGAGCATGATCCCTTCTAACTCCATCCATGTTGCTGAGAATTGTGTTAGTTTATCATTTTGATTGCTGAATAGTACTCTATTGTATACATGAATCATACCTTCTTGATCCAGTCATCAGTTTTGGGGCATTTGGGCGGTTTCTATGTTTTAGCTAGTGTAAATAGTGCTGCAATAAACATAGGTGTGCATGTGACCTTTTGGATTAATATCTGTGCGTCCTTTGGGTATATCCCTAGGAGTGGAATTGCTGGGTCATATAGAAGCTCCATTTTTAGTTATTTGAGAAACCACCATACAACTTTCCATAGAGGTTAGACCAGTTTGCAGTCCCATCAACAGTGTAGGAGCATTCCTCTTTCTCCACATCCTCGCTAATATTTGTTGTTTTCTATTTTTTTAATGTGTGCCATTCTTATTGGTGTAAGGTGGTATCTCATTGTAGCTTTTATTTGCATTTCCCTGATTATGAGGGATGTTGAACATTTTTTCAAATGTCTGCCATTTGCACTTCTTCTTTGGAGAAGTGTCTTTTAAGTTCTTCTGCCCATTTTCTGACTGGATTTTTTGCTTTGTTTTTGTTGAGTCATGTGAGTTCTTTCTAGATTTTTGTGATCAAGCCCTTTTCTGTTGTATGGACTGAAAATATTTTCTCCCAGTCAGTGGGCTGTCTGTTTGTTTTGGTGAATGTCTCTTTTGCTGTACAGAAGCTTTTTAGTTTTATGTAATCCCAGCTGTATATCTTTTCCTTCACTATCTTTGCTTTGGGGGATGTGTCTTTAAAAATGTTACTAAGATGTATGTCATGTATTATTTTGCCTATGTTTTCTTCTATATATTTTATGGCTTGGGGTCTTATGTCCAACTCTTTTATCCATTTTGAATCGCTTGTTATGCATGGTGTGAGGTAGTAGTCTAATTTTATTTTTCTGCAATTAGTCATCCAGTTTTCTCAGCACCATTTGTTAAACAAACTATCCTTGTTCCATTGCATGTTCTTTGCACCTTTATCAAAGATTAGCTGTCTCTATATATTTGGGTTGATTTCTAGGTTTTCTGTTCAATTCCAGTGGTCTGTGTGTCTATTTTTGTTCCAGTACCATGCAGTTTTAATTATTATGGCTTTGTAGTATAGTTTGAAGTCTGTGAGGGTGATACCTCCATTCTTCTTTTTTTTTCAATATATATTTTTATTGTTATTTATGTCTTTTACATTTTGTATTCCCCTTGGGTAGCCCACCACCAATTCACCCGTGATTCATCTCCATGGTCCCTTGTGTTCTTTTCTATTCCATTTTGTGGAATAGAATGCTTTTCCTTCCCTCCCTCCGTCTCCCCACCCCCTCTCCCCCCCGCTGATTGTCTCTCTCCTATTTGGTTTCCTTATAGTCCCGTTATAAGTGAAACCATTCGATATTTTTCTCTTTCTTTCTGGCTTATTTCACTGAGTATGATCCCCTCTAATTCCATCCATGTCACTGCAAATTGCATGTGTTTATCTTCTTTCCATGATGAATAGTGTTCCATTGTATATGTACCACATCTTCTTGATCCAATCATCTATTTTTGGACATCTGGGTTGCTTCCATACCTTTGCTATTGTGAACAGTGCCGCAATGAACATACGGGTGCATGTATCCTTTCGGATTAGTGTTTTTGTATCCTTTGGGTAAATTTCCAAAAGTGGGATTGCTGGGTTGTATGGAAGCTCCATGTTTAGCAGCTTGAGGAATCGCCATACAGCTTTCCATAGTGGTTGGACCAGATCACATTCCCACCAGCAGTGTAGAAGAGTTCCTTTTTCTCCACATCCTTTCCAGCATTTGTTGTTGCCTCTATTTTTAATGTGTGCCATCCTCACAGGTGTGAGTTGGTATCTCATAGTGGTTTTCTTCTTTTTGGTGAGGAGGGCTTTGGCTATTCGAGGTTTTTTGTTGTACCATATGAACTTCATCAGTATTCATTCCATCTCTTTGAAGAATGTCATTGAGATTTATATTGGTATAGTGTTGAATCTGTAAATTTTGCTTTTGGTAGTATGGCCATTTTGATAATATTAATTCTTCCAATCCAAGAGCAGGGGATGTCTTTCCTTTTTTTTTTTTTTTTTTTTTTTTTTTTTTTTTTTTTTTTTTTTTTTTTTTTTTTTTTTTTTTTTTTTTTTTGTCTTCCTCTATTTCTTTTAATAATGTTTTATAGTTTTCTTTGTATAGGTCCTTTACCCTTTTTTTAGGATTATTCACCAGTATTTAATTTTTTTGTTTGTTTGTTTCGATTGTAAAAGGGGTGGTTTTCTTGATTTCTTCTTCTTCAGATTCATTGTTTGCATATAGGAATGCTACTGATTTTTGTGTGTTGATTTTGTATCCCACTACTTTACTAAATTGATTGATTATTTTGATTGGTTTTTCTGTGGAGTTTTTTGTGTTCTTTATGTATATTATCATATAGTCTGCAAATAGCGAGAGCTTTACTTCTTCTTTCCCTATTTGTATTCCTTGTATGCTTTGCTCTTGCTAGGACTTCCAGTATTATATTGAGGAGCAGTTGTGACAATGGACAACCTTATCTTGTTCCAGTTTTCAAGGGAAAGGTTTTCAGTTTTTCACCATTGAGAATGATATTGGCTGCCGGTTTGTCATATGTGGCATTTATTATGTTGAGGAATTATCTTTCTATCCCTAGAATTTTGAGGACTTTCATCATAAAAGGATGTTGGTCTTTGTTGAATGCTTTCTCAGCATCTATTGATATGATCATATGGTTTTTATGTTTCTTTTTGTTGATGTATTGGATTACATTTATTGATTTTTCTGATGTTGAACCATCCTTGTGTGCCTGGGATAAATCCCACTTGGTCATGGTGAATTATCTTTTTGATGCATTGTTGGATTCTATTAGCTAAAACTGTATTAAGGATTTTTGCATCAGTGTTCATTAGAGAGATTGGCCTGTATTTTTCTTTTTGTGTGTTGTTCTTATTCAGTTTTGTTATTAGGGTAATGTTGGCTTTGTGGAACCTATTTGGTAGTATTCCTTCCTTCTCAATTTTTTGAAATCTCTTGTGTAAGATAGGCACTAGCTCATCTATGAATGTTTGGTAAATTTCATTTGTGTATCCTTCTGGTATTGGGCTTTTGTTTTGGGGGAGTGTTTTGATTACTGTTTCTATTTTGGTGCTTGTAATTGGTCTGTTTAGGTGTTCTATGTCTTCTTTATCTAATTTTTGATTGCATCATTCTAGGAAATTTTCCATCGCTTCCAGTTTTTTTTAACTTGTTTGCATATAGATTTTCACAGTAGTCTCGATTACTTTTTTTATTTCTCCTGAGTCTGTTGCAATTTCTCCTTTTTCATTTATGATGCTATTTATTTGTGTTTTCTCCTGTTTTTTTTTTTCCTTTGTGAGTCAGGATAGAGATTTGTCTATTTTGTTTATTTTCTTTTTTTTTTTTCAGATAAAATTTTTTTTTTTATTTTTTTTTATTGTTATTTATGTCTTCTACATTTTGTATTCCCCTTGGGCAGCCCACTGCCAATTCACCCGTGATCCATCTCCATGGACCCCTGTATTCTCCTCTCTTCCGTTTTGTGCCCTTATCCTCCCCTCCAATCTGTATATTGCTTTTGGTAGGATGGACATTTTTTTAATATTAATTTTCATTTATTTATGCATACAAGAACTGGGATGTCGGCCAGAGGTGTGGGGAGTGAGAGGATTTACCAGAGACAGAGTGGGGAGCAGAACAGTTAGATCTACCATGATACATTGCTGAGGGAAGCAACAGGTGAGACAGGAGAAGTCTGCTGTGCCGTGTGGGATAGCTTCTTGGATGGAGATGGAATTCATGCTGCAGTGGTTGGCCATAGCTTGATAGCACTGAGACTTTAACCCCTGCACCACCAAAAGGGGCACTTTGATAATGTTGATTCTTCCTATCTATGAGTAGGTAATATCTTCCCATTTCTTTGTGTCTTATTCTATTACTTCTGAATGTTTTGTAATTTTCCTTGTGTATGACCTTCACTTCCCGTGTTAGGTTTATCTCTAGGTATTTACTTTAGTGAGAGTGTAAATGGGATAGTTTTTAATTTTTTTTTTCTTCTTCAGGCTGATTATTTGCAGATAGGAAGGCAACTGATTTTTATATATTGATATTGTTACTGTTGTTTTACTGACCTGGTTTATTGTTTTAACTATCTTTTCTGTAGATTTTTTGGGTTTTCTGTTTAAATTATTATATCATCTGCAAATACTGATAGTGTCACTTCTTTCCCAATTTGGGAAATTTTATTGCTTTCTCTTGCCTAGCTGTCTAGCTAGAACTTCCCACTATGCTGAATAGTTGTGGTGAGAGTGGACGTCCTTGTTTTGTTCCAAATTTTAGTGGAAATGCTTTCAGTTTTTCACCATTGAAAAGGATGCTTGCTGTGGGTTGGCTTTTGTTATGTTAAAATATGTTCCTTTTCCCCCTTTTTATTCTTTCCCAAGGGCTTTCATCATAAATGGATGTTAAACTTCAAACCCTTTCTTGGTATCTGTTGGTTTGAACATATTTATTTATTTATTTTTTCTTATTTGGTTAATTATGTCATGTGATTTTCATATATTGAATCATCCTTGTTTGCCTGAAATAAATTTCACTTGATCATTTTGTATAATCCTTTTAATGCATTGTTGGATTTGGCTTGCTAAGATTTTATTGAGGATTTTAGCATCTGTTTATTAGTGATAGTGGCCTGTAGTTTTCTTTTTTGTGTGTTGTCTTTGTTTGGTTTTGGTATTAATGTGATATTGGCCTCCTAAAATATATCTGGAAGTATTCCTAATTACTCAAATTTTTGAAAGACTTTGAGCAGGCTAGTTATAGCTCATCTTTAATCATGTGTTAGAATCCACTTACAAAACCATCTGGTCCTGTGCTTTGGTTATTTTTATTTATTTATTTTTTTGGAAGTTTTAATCACTGTTTCAGTTTCCATGTTTGTAATTGGTTTCTTCTATTTCTTTTTTATTCAGCTTTTGGTGATTATATATGTATATATGTTCCAAGAATTATGTCTAACTCATCTAGATTGTTGAACTTGTTTGCATATAAATATTCATAGTAATCTCATTATTCTCTGGATTTCAGCTGTATCTATTATAATTTCTCTTCTTTCATTCATAATACACTTTATTTAAATTTTTCACTCTTTTTCTTTGTATGTTTATGTAGAGCTTTGTTTTTTTGTTTATTTTTGTGAAAGAACCAGCTTTTGATTTCACTGATCTTTTAGGAATGTTGTTTTTATTTCTATTTCATTTACTTCTGCTTGAATTTTTATTATTTATTTCCTTCTACTAGCTTTTAGACTTTGTTGTTCTTTTTCTTGTTCTATGAGATGAGAGATTAGATTGTTTCTTTGGGTTCTTTCTGGTTTATTTATGTGGACCTGTATTGCTATTCACTCTCCTCTTAATACTGTCCTTATTACCCTTTGTCTAAAGCTATTTTTTTTAATTTGTTATTTGATTTTCTCATTAACACATGGTCTTTCAGTAGTGTGATATTCAGTCGTCACGTATTAGAGGATTTCCTTGCTTTCTTTTTGTAGCTGCTTTCCAGTTTTATATCTTTATGATCAGAGAACACACTTGGTATGATTCAGTCTTCATGTAATTGTTGATATTTGTTATGTAAACCAGGATGTGGTCAATCTTGGAGAATAATTTGTGTGCACTTGAGAAAAATATGTATTCACTTTTTTGGCAATGCAGTGCCCTATAAATATCTTTTAGGCCCATGTGGTCTAAGTTTTTATTTAGGGCAACGGTTACCTTGTTTATTTTCTTTCTTATTGATCTGTCCATTGGTGAGAGTGGCGTTTTGAAATCTCTTAGCACATATGATTTTTCTCCAATATCTGATTCCAGAACTGCTCATAATTGTCTAATTGTCTGATGTCAGTGCTGCCTCATTCAATGAGTAAATATTGATAACTGTTATATCTTTCTGTTGTATTGTCTCCTTGATCACTATATAAAGTCCATACCTTTCTCTTGTCATCTGTTTTAGTTTGAAGTCTATTTTATCTGATATAATTATGTCTGTCCCTGCCTTCTTGGGTGCCATTTTCTTGTAGGAATTGTATTCCTACTCTTTACTTTCAGTTTATGTTTATCTTTGGAACTTAGATGTGTTCCTGTAGGTAGCAGGAGGTTGGACTCTTTTTTCTCATTTAATTCCTTATTCAGTTATTTGTGTTCATTACTTTCTTTAGTGTAAATTCTAAATTTCACTTTAGAATTTCTTGATTGGGGTTGGGGGGAGGTGTTTGTGTTTGCAAATTCTCAAGATTTTATTTGTTTGAGAAAGTATTTCTCCTTCATGTAGGAAGGAGAGCTTTGCAGGATAAAGTATTCTTGGCTATAAGTTTTTATATTGAAGTATTTTGAATATGTCACTTTTTTTTCTTGCCCATGGTGTTTCTGTAGAGAAATTCTATTTTAGTCTAACCATTATTCCTTTGTAAGTTATTTGTTTCTTCCCCTCATTAGTGTCATGATTTTTTTCTTTGTCTTGGACTCCTGGAAGACTTACCACTACACATCTTGCTATAGATTCCATTTTTAATGTAGTTTTGTGTTTTATAGCTTCCTGTAACTCTATGCTCATTTTCCTTTTCAAGTTCAGGAATTTTCTTCAATTATTCCCTTAAATAGTTTCTCAACTCCTTTCTCTTTCTCATTTTTGGATTCCTGTGATTCTTTTATTTCCATTCTTTATGTTGTCAGGTAATTCTCAAAGTGTTGCTTCATTCTTTTCCTTTTGTATCTCTATTTTTCTGTGTTGGTTCCTTTCATAGCTCTATCTTCAAGATCATTGATTCATTCTTCCATTTGTCTATTCTATTTCCATAACTTTCTCCAGATTTTTTTTTCTCCCTTCATTGATACATTTAAAAATTTGCAGTTCTGTTACTTTCTTATTTAAAGTTTCTACCTCAGTATTCTTTTCTTTGTATTTCTCATAGATTCTTTTCTTTTTCTGAGTTTTTTCATGTATCTATGATCTGTTTTTCTTAGTTTTCTTTGCATTGTTCTAATTGCTTGATTTTTTTTTAATTATGGCATTTTTGAGTTCTTTATCTGACATGAAGAAAAGTTCTTTTGTGTCTGTGTTATTTGTTTCTGGATACTGGTTTTCTTTCTGTGGTGAATTGACCATTTGTATTTTCCTTTCTCCCCATTATCTGCTTTCAATTTGCTCTGCTGTACATGGGGCTTCTGTTGGGCATGAGTCTTCCTCTCCCACTATTTTAGGTGTTTATCAGGTGATGGATACAGTAATTGGAGCCCTTCCCTGAGTAGGTCTTGGTGTGTAGCATGGTGGCAGGCATCTTGGCTGGCTATGCCAATGGGCATGACCACCAGCAAACTCCCTTGTTGCAAGTCTTTGTAAGCGACCTAGCTAAGATGGCCATGGTGCTGTCAGGCAGAACCTCTGAGAGGATACCCCATTGTAGGCCTGGCCAAGTGGTATGGTGGTGGATCTAGCTAGGGTGACTGGAGAGTACCTGCTCATTGTGATCAAATCTCTATATTTACTTAAAAGTCCTTTAACTCTATTAATAATCATCTTCAGAAAGTATCCAGGTTTTTAATTCATATCGATAATGCTATTGAATATGACTAGCATATTCCTAAATATAATGTGCATACATCTTTTTATCAGGCTGTATGTATAGTGAAACCACTTTGAGTTGGAATGGTAGGAAATATTAGGAGCTTATAATTTATGTCAACAAGAAAACTTCACCTTATTCATTGCTCATAGTCCCTTAAACTTAATAGAAAATTCAATAAGCAAAATAGCTTCATATAAAAAGTTGAAATGCACATAGGTGAAATATTGCTTGCTTTTCTTTGGATCATGTTGGAAATCAAAATATAAAAAGCAAGGAGAGGTATATAAATCTTGTAATTGAGAATTAGCAGTAACCTTATATAGGATGAAGCATAGAAAAGCTGTGCAACCAAAAAGTTTGAGAACTCCTAAATTTCAATAAGTAACCAAGCTATCCTAGGAAGAGATTTCTAGAAATTTATTCTGTGGCATTATAAACAAGTGATTTGTAAAACCTTGATAGAATACCATGAATAGTTAAGAAACACATATTACCTTAGAATGTTTTTTCATGAATAATCAATATTTATTTAGACTAATGTTATAATACCATCTGGATATCAGTTTTTTTATAGCCTCTTCCAAGTTCTCACTAGAGTATTAATGAATGCATCAATAGTAAAAGGAAAGCAAAAGCAAAGTGATGGAACAATTTCAACTAAGAATGACAGCAATCAGAATCCCAATGCCAGAAGACGTCTACTAAATAAGCATACAACCCATGAAATCAGATATTGGAACAACTGGTGAAAGTTGATAGAGTCCTATTTAACTATATGCAAGCATGTGAACACACACACACACACACACACACACACACACACACACAAATATACACCAATTGGTAAAATATTTAAATATAGAAAAAGAAAACTATAGAAACAGAAGAAAATATTTTAGAAGAATGAGTGTTTTACTCAGAAAAAAAAAGTAATGTATCAAATGTGAATACTTTCAATTAAATAAAACATTTAAATAAAGGGCAAAAAAATACAACAAATAAAATCCCACTTTCTTACCACAATAAAAAGTCATACAAATTTGCAATGTAAATATTAAAAATAGATAAATGTACAACAAATGTAGGCAGACTTTTTGTAGAACAATTAACAATGAGATAAAATTTTAAAAATTCGTTCTCATTTTTATTTTTTTTAATTTATTTATTTATGCATACAAGAGCTGGGGTGTAGGCCAGAAGTGTGGGGGAGGGTGAGAGGATTCAAGAGAGAGTGGGGGAGCAGAACAGGATTTTGACTGAAATACACTGCTGAGACAAGAAGTGTGCTGGTCAGGAGAGGTCTGCTATGTCATGTGGGAATCTCCCTAGCCAGGGATCAAATGCTGCAGTGACTGTAGATAGCTTCATAGTGCTGACACTTAACCCATTACACCACTAGAGAGGCCCTGCTGTCACTTTTAATAAAACACAAGTTTTCCGTAATCTTCCTATGTTTTCCACTCAGAATAAGGATTTTCTTCTTATCCAGAATAAAAAGGCAAAAATAATATTTTCAAGGTATCTTTATAGGATCTTCAGACACATACACATTATACACACACTTTTAGGGAACATACATTTTGTTTTTGTGCGTGCAGTTTTGTGGAAAAACATTGTAATATGTATAAAATACCCAAATCTTAAGCATAGAGATGATGTTTACATAAATACATTTCTTTAATTACCTGTGAAGCAACAATTTCAGAAAGTTACCTTAAATCCAATTCTAATAGATACCATACTCCATTAATATGAGTTCTTAAAATGCCCACTGACTTTGCTTATTCTTGTACATTATATAAATGAAATCACATATTATTTATTGTTATGTGTCTGATCTTTTCCTTTCAAAGGAATGGATAGTATCCATTCTCATTACACGTATTAGTAGTTTGTTATTATTATTTTTTTTTATTGTTGTGGCGTGTCCCTTTGAATAGATATGCCAAAATTTACGTATCAGGGCCTCCCTGGTGGCGCAGCGGTTAAGCGCTGCGCTGGGGAGCTGTCGGCAGCGGTGACGCGAGTTCGACGCCTGGCCGGGGAGAATCCCACATGGCGTGGCAGACCTCTCCTGCCTCGCCCGCTGCTCCCCTCAGCAGTGTATTTCTGATCTGCCTGTTCTGCTACCCGCTCCGTCTCTGGTGAACCCTCTTGCCGCCCCACACCGCTGGACTGTATCCCAGCTTGTATGTATAAATAAAAAATAAATCTTAAAAAAAAATTTATGTATCATTTGTCCTATAGATGGATAATTGGACTATCATATTTTTAAAGTATTATGAATAAATCTTTTGTCATCACTCTTGTACATGTCTTTTGGAGTCATATATCCAAATTCCTTTTAGATGTATGCTTAGTAATAGAATTGTAAGACCTAAGGCTAAGTATGTTTAACATTAGCCTATATTGCCAAGCAGTTTCCCAAAGTAATTGAATTTATACTCAAGAAGTTTCCAAAGTAATTGAATTTATACTTTCACTGAAATGTATGAGTTAATGTTACTTTACAATCTAAAAAACACTATTATCTTTTTTGTATTTTGAACATTTGTATGAAGATGTGTCACAGTATGAATTTGATTGGATTTTTCATTATGTATTATTGAAGCTCAGATTCTTTTCATATGCTTATTGGAAACTAGAGTATAATCTGTATACAGTGTCTTTTCAAGCCTTTTGCATGTATCTTTGAGTTATTTGTTTTAATAATTAAGAATCCCTCATATACTACAGATATAAATCATTATTAGATGTATAGTGAAAATTGCCCAGAGTGTGGCTTTTATGATTTCTTGTTTCACTTATTTGTCTTCTGTTTGTCCAATGCTTTTTTAGCCTTTATTATTCCTTAATTGTTTATTGTGTTTTAATCAATAATTTTTTGTTATCCTGTTCTATGACTGTTCAACATTTGATTTTATGTCTTTCTGTATTTCAATAGAAAACACTAAATTAATTGTTTCTTTTTTTATGATTTATTTTATTCATTTATGCATACCGGAGCTGGGGTGTGGGCCAGAGGAGGCAGGGTGAGAGACAGAGTGGAGAGCAGAACAAGCAGATCTACTGAAATACACTGGTGAGGGGAGCAGCAGGCGAGACAGGAGAGATTTGCTGCACCATGTGGGGAGCTAACCCACATGGCCAGGGAGCTAACTTGTGCTGCAGTGGCTGCACCACCACAGAATTCTTAATTTAATACAAACTACTTTAAGTTTGGTTCATATTTATATTCAATAATCTTATAAAATATTTACTTTGTTTATGCCCTTATACCTTTGTTTTGATATTTCCATATAATTTCATTTACATATATTAATAGGTCTTTGTTATGATTGTTTCTGTAAATGGTCAAGTCTAATATTTACTCACTACAGTGTTCTTCATTCTTTATTCTACTTCCTTGTTTTAATCCATGACTCTTTCAGACTAGAATTTTCTTTAGTATTTCTTGCAATTTAGATCCACCACCAATATATTATATCAGCTTTTATATTTCTGAGAACAACTTTTATTTTTAAGGTTATATTCACTCAGTGAATTTTGTTTTATTTTCTAGATATTTTTCTTTGAATTTCCTTTTTTTCCTGCATTCTATGATTTCATTGATTAGCTCACCAACATCCTTAGTGTTTTTCCCCTAATAGTAATGTCTGTTTTCCCATGTTTTGTAAGATAACTCTTTTTTATTAGTTGACTGAGATGACTCTAAGAATAATTTATTTCAAATATTTTTTTCTTAATATTTCACTTCTTTTTAAACCTGTGGATTAAAAATTTATATCAGTTTTTAAAATTTTCAAACATTGTTGCCTGAAACATTCTTTCTGTTGCATTTCTCTCTCTCTGTTCCCTCTGGTACACTTATGATAGATCATTTATATGTGATAGCTTTTACTCTAGACTCTGTTTTACACTTTTCCTACATAGGCTCCATTTTATATCTTTCTTAGCGTTTAGTCTTTGATTTCACTAATCACTTCTTTTATGTCCATTCTTTTGTTAATACAAAATAAAGTTCATAATTCCACATATGGTTTCTTATGGTCTCAGATGTCCATTTAGTTCTTTTTATATTTTCCAGCCTTACATTGAAGTCCCATTTTTTAAATTATTTCATTAGATATATTGATTATACTCATTTTAAGAACTGTTTTCCTGATTTTTCTCCATTAGGGTCACATTTTATGCTTCTTGACACATCTGCAATATGTTTCCTTTTTATTTTTAAAGATTTATTTTTATTTATTTATTTATGCATATAAGAACTGGGATCTAGGCCAGAAGTAGAAGGGTAAAAGGATTCACCAGAAATAGAGTGGGAAGCAGAACAGATGGATCTACTGAAATACATTGCTGAGGGGAGCGGGGGGGCGAGACAGGAGAGGTCTATTGTGTCATGAGGGTTAGCTCCCTGGCCAGCATTCAAGCTCATGCCTCAGTGGCTAGAGATAGGTTGATAGCACTGAGGCTTACATTCCTGTGCCACCAGGGAGGCCCTGCCATTTTTTTTTATATCACATATTTTCTATTCTTTATAAAACCATACATAAACGTACTGATAGAGTTGTATTTTCCCTTGATGATGGCTTCTCTTTTTCATATTCAAAGAAACTGAGATAAGGTTGCAACATAAGATGGAAACTCTGTCAGTCTAATTAACAGTCAATCTCTGGTTTAAAATGTCTCAGGAACTATTTACGTGGAATTATCTTGAAGAAAGGCAAATTGTAGTTTGAGCTGTCTTTATTACTCACGTTGGGTTTTTCTTCCATATATAATATAGGGATTTCAGTATCTTTCTTCAAAATCTTGAGTTGTTCATCCAGTCTCCTGAACAAAAATGTCGAATTATACCTATTATCCCCTACCACAATTCATGTCCTTTCTTAGAACCTCAAAATGTGACATTATTTAGAAATAGCTTTATCAAAGGTATAGTTTATTAAACTGAGGGCATACAATGGGTCTTTAATCTGACTGATTTTTTGTGAAATGAGAACAAGAGACACAGAGACAGAGAGACCCATAGGAAAAATAACAAGATAAGACACAGGCAGAAAGTGGACTGATGTAACAGATAAACAAGGAATACCAAGGATTAATGACCACTATCAGAAACAAGGGAAACAAGGAAAGATTCTACTAAGTCTCGGAGAGCATAGCTCTGCTGATACCTTGATTTCAAACTTCTAGCATCCAGAACTATGAGAGAATAAATAACTCATTGTAAGTTACTTACTTTTTAATAGTTTGTTATGGCAGACTTAGGAAAGTAATGTCTCTTCATTCATAATCAGCTAGTTCTTTAGCCTGGATCCAGAATCTGGAGATAAATCCAGACAAACAAAGCAGTCAGTCGAATCTACTTACCTTTATAAATGTGAATTAATTTTAACTAATTTTTCCTTGTCATCCTCCCTACAGTTTAAACTTTAAATTTTTTAATTTCTTTGGCCTTTTAACCTTATAGAGTTAAATAAGATTTGCTTTCTTCTACATCTTATGTAATGCCCAAAGTTCCTCTACTATTATTTATTCTAAAATATAACTACGCCTGCAATCCCAATTTTGATGTATAAGATTTCCATGGTTTGGTTACTTTTTGTTTTGTATTTAAAAACTGAAATTGAAATATCAATATAGTCCTTATATGTTTCAATTATGTGGTATTGGTAGTATTCAGGTTTATATATTGTTAACAGTGAGCATGATTTTTGTAAATTCTACTTAAATTGCACTATTGTGCTAATTTAAAAATTAATTTAATAAGATTAATGAAAGAAAAGTATTAAAAATAATTTGCTTATTCTAATTGTTCACTAACTAATCTGGTAATGAAAGTTACAGAAAATTAAATTAAAATACTGTCTTATAGCTACATTCTATTTCTGAAGCAGTTTAAGGACCCCTTTCCTTTACAATTATACTATGTAGTCTGCTAATATTCATTTACCTTTTTATGATTTTTTCTGCCCACTCCAGTAACTTCCAAATTTATAATCTGATTCTGAAATTCTGAAAGTATCTCAAACATATATCTAAAACTGGCCTTATTTTAACATTCCTAACCATAGTCCCAATCTTTGAGTTCCTATTTCTTGCTTGTCCAGTTTAAATGATACATTCATCTACCCTGTCGCCCATTTGTAAGAATAGATGATCCTCACTTATTTCCTTTTTCTCATCTGCACAGTCAGCTAGTGACTAAATACTGCTAATTCTGCTGTTGGGACACCTTCCACAACTGTTTTCTCCTTATCGCCACTTGAATCCAAATCTTCCTACTACTGCTATGGTTTAGTTCTCCACTATATCTTCTCTCAAATGTTGGGTTAACCTCCCTTTTTGATCTTTTTGTTGATGTTACGTTCTTCCTTTTTCATTTTATGCTGAAAACTAGTTCCAAAGTTGTCAGTCTAAACAAATAAATCTAGACATATTGCTATCTGCAAAAAGAAATCCCAACTCCTTGGCTCCAATCAAAACTTTTCAATTGTCATTTATATTTTTAAAGTTCATCTTTTAGTACTTAAAATCTTGAAATCTGCACTCCACCTACTTCATAGACTGCTCTTCTGTTGTAAAGCAGCATATTGACAGAAATTCCTCTACTTTTTTTTTAAGATTTATTTATGCACACAAGCTGGGATACAGGCCAAAGGTGTGAGGTGGCGAGAGGGTTCACCAGAGACAAAGTGGGGAGCAGAACAGGCAGATTGACAGAAATACACTGCTGAGGGGAGCAGTAGGTGAGACAAGAGAGGTCTGCTGTGTCATGTGCGAAGCTCCCTGGTGGGGGATTGAATTTGTGCTGCAGTGGCTGGGGATAGCTTCATAGTACACCTCCAGGGAGGCCCTGATTTTTTTTTTTTTTAATTGACCAATTCCAGAGACTAAGCAGAGATGTATTTCAGACACAAGAAAGGAATAACCACTTATGGGCCATATTAACATATCCACAGAAAGGTCCCATGTTGATTTCAGCACTGATTATACCTAAGAAGAAGAGAGAGTCATTTCATAGGATGCTAATGTCTCAGTTCTAAATTTCTTTATAATAAATAGCTGTTTAGTATGAACCATTTCACAGGATTTCTAGGAGATCTCGTGTGTCCTGCCCTTAAGTTTATAGATTATAAATTGTAAAATGAATCCACAGTATTTCTAATATTGTTCATAGTTTCCTCTTCCTCTTTTATTCACCTGTTCTTGGTTGATCCTCAGATGTTATTATTGTTTTGTTATTTCCTAGAGGAACAAACTAAGCAGTTTGTCATCTTGCCCATAAAACTGAAAAATACACAGCTAAAATTTGAATACAATTTTCTAAAATTATCATATTTTATATATTATATTTCCCTCTGTAAAAAAAAATTGTTCAATATATGTGAACTTCAGTTTTCTCGTATAAAAAATAAGGCTAATTAAAGTAATCCCAAATCAAAAACCTATGGTAGATACACGAAAGATATAAAGAGGGGGGAATTAAGCATACTATTGAATAAAAAAAAGAAAAACATCCAATTACAAAGGGAGAGAAGAAGATTAGAATTGGTGGTTGCCAGAGGCAGAGGGTAAGGTGATGAGAGTAGGAAATGGGTAAAGGAATTCAAAAGGCACAAACTAGATTCACACACAAGACAGGGTGATGTGGCTCTTGCTCTACATCACAGATCATCAGCCACTCCCACCAGCGTAAACATCCCTGACTCCAGATCCAGGCATCAGCCCCTCAGGAACAAACGCACTACCCATTCTGGGTGTTGTAGGGTCTACCCTTTCACTGTGGGTACACCAGTGCATCTCACTCAGCACTCAGCTCCCTGGACCTCAAGACCTCACACCCCAGTCCAGGCCACATAAGGCTTTGCTCTATATCAGGAATCTTCAGCAAACCTCTGCTCTCCTGATAAGTGGAAACAGGCCCAGAGCCCACATTCCTGGGTGGAGTGAGGTCACACCAACTCAGTATCTCTGAATCCAGCACCCTGACAGCCTTACCAGATATCAGAAGAAGACCTAGATCCTATAAGAACCCAATAGCTGTGCCTACCATAAAGGCCCAGAACAGCTAGAAAGAATGGATCATACAAAACAAAAGCACCAATTGCAGCTGAGCAAATCCAAAGCAACCAGTGAGCAGAAAAGAAAAATAAAAAATCGCCAAGCAAGCACTCAGGGGAACAATACACCACAGAGAGAATACAAAACACCAAGACAAAAACACTAAAACGTGGATGAATTCTTATACCTATCAGGCATAGAACTCAGTATACCCGTGATTAAGAAAACTAAAGAAAGTATACAATAAAAAGAAACTCAGAAAAGGAAATTAATATTTTGAGAAACACAACCAACAAACAGGAGATCAAAATTGCAACTTTAAGCAATAGAATAACAGAAAGAAAATTATTTCAGGAGAAAGCCATGGAAGTAGAATAGATCAAATGTAAAAACAAATCACTAATTTTGAAGATGAAAACGATATAAGAAGCAAGATATAAAAAGAAAGATAGAAACAAAGGGAAAAAAAGAAGAGAAACAGAAGGGAACTGATAATCTATTTAGGGAAATAGTGGAATAGCACTTCCCAAACTTGGAGAGTGAAATGAACATAGAAATATAGCAAGCAAAAAGAACAACAAGAATAAATAAAAGAAAAATTACAGTAAGACACATAATAGTAAAACTTCCAAGTATCCAAGACAAAGAAAAAATAATGAAGCCGATGAGGTTGGAAAAACAGCTTATCTAAAAAGTAACAAAGTATTTCTGTAAACATGACTATAGGCAAGAAGAAAATGAAACGACATATTCAAAATACTCCCAAAAAAATGCCCACTAAGAATATTCTACCCTACAAGGCTTTCCATCAAATATTAAGAGAAGGTTTAATATCTAAGCTAAAGAGAAATGAACACAAAGAAATGAACAAGGAATTAAATAGAACCATAAGCCTAGGAATAAAATGGCAGTGATGGACATTTAAATGTTAATAATCACTCTAAATGTCAATGGACTGAACTCATGAATAAACAGGCACAGAATACAGTTACATTAGAACACAAAATCCAGTGTTCTTCTGCCAGAAGGAAACATACCAAAGTTCCTAGGGTAAATAACAAACACTAATACCAAAACCAAACAATGACAACACAAAGAAAGAAAACTACAAACCAATTTCCAAACTAAAAACAAATTCAGGGTTTCCCTGGTGGCGCAATGGGTGAAGCACAGCGCTGTGAAGCAGTGAGCAGTTGCAGCACGGGTTTGGTGCCAGCTGGGGAGATTCCCACTTGGCGCAGCAGCCCTCTCCTGCTAGGCCAGCTGCTCCCCTCAGCAGTGTACTTCAGTGGATCTGCCTGTTCTGCTCCCCACTCTGTCTCTGGTGAATCCTCTGACAGCCCCAACCCCCACACCTCTGGCCTGCACTGAAGCTTGTATGCATAAATAAATCTTTAAAAAAAATAAATAAAAATAAGAACAAATTCAAAAATCCTCAATAAAATCTTAGCAAACTGAATCTAACAATGCATTAAAAATGTATACAATATATACATGTATATAATAAATGAAAGAATTTAGGCAAAACACCACATGACATAAACCTCAGAAACATCTTTAGAGCTTCATCTCCAGCAGCAAGGAAAACAAAGGTGAGAATAAGCAACGGGGACTATATCAAACTAAAAAGTTTCTTTACAGTAAAAGACTGTAAGTCTCTTTTAGTGTTTTTATAAGTCTTTTGGTGTATTTTGTTCTAATATAACACAGTACTCCTCTTTTTACCTAATCTATTCCATTTTATAATTTTAATAGTTATTTGACTTTTTGTTCTTCATATGATGCAAAAACTATTGTGAAGATTGAAGATCTTAATTTGTTTTTCCACTGTATGGTTTGCTGATAGAAAATATAAGGAAATAAGATAAGTCATATGATTAAAAAATGACAACAATAATAATAATGTTACTTTCTACTTAGGGCTTTTATAATGTTTGAATTAGAATAATAATGATTTCTCAATATTACCTATTAATATTATGAAATTTTTCACATATAACTCATTTTGCTCCTCTTCTGCTAGCCTTAGAAATTAGTAAGGATGATTATTTCTATTTTCAAGTAGAAGACACTGAAATTTTCAAAAGTGACCTCTGTACAATTACAAATTATTAGTAAAGAATATGCAGGGGCATGTCAGTCTATAGAACCAGTTTGAACTGGATTTGCAATCCTGCCTTATTACCTTTTACCTTTAAGTCATCGGACATTTTAGTTTGACTCTCAGTACAAATTTACTCATCAAAACAGAAGCAGATAATAATGCGTAGCTCATGTTTGCTCTGAGGGTTAAATGAAATAATGAATATGTAATATCTAGCATCTGTAGGTTAGTTTCTTTTCCTATACTTCTTTCTTAATCTGCGCCTTTAAGCATTTCAAAATCAACTGCTTTATAGTAAATAGTCATTGTCTTATTGAAAGTGACAGCTGTGATTTTAGATTAATATTCATAATAAAGAAGCTAGTATAGTAGCTACCATACTCAGAAGAGGGAGGTTCAAAAATACTTCTGATAAGACTGTTCCATCATCTCATCCAAATCTTTCTATCTAAATTAAATACCATCTTTGGACAAAATAATTAATTTTCTAGATGTATAACTTATAAACTCTATTCTGTCATTGAAATATTTTTTTAAATCAAATTTTACTGATTTACCATTCATTTATGCAACTATACAGTTTTGGAATGCAGTTGAATTCTTTGCAGACGGTTTATGTACTGCAAAGTAATTCATTTTTTTTTTCAATTTTTGAGTTCATTTTAATGACAGTGTTTATTATAAAAGAAGAGGTTTTCATTTAGTATGCTTGTTATTTTTAATTAAAAAGTAAAATACTTTGGCCTCCCTGGTGGCTCAGCGGTTAAGCGCTGCGCTGTGGAGTTGTCGGCAGCAGCGATGTGAGTTTGATGCCCGGCCAGGAAGATACCCATATGGTGTGGCAGACCTCTCCTGCTTCGCTCGTGGCTCCCTTCGGCAGTGTATTTCTGTCTATCTGACTGTTCTGCTCCCCACTCTGTCTCTGGTGAACCCTCTCACCGCCCCACGCCTCTGGCCTATACCCCAGCTTGTATGCATAAATAAATAAATAAATCTTTGAAAAGTAAAATACTTAATGTAACTTACATTTTTAGCATCATTTATTTTCAAAAGCATAAAGTCGAGCACTATAAATAAAAAAGTATAATAATTCTTAAATTTTCAAGGATAATTGTTAGTTTTACAAATCTCAGAGTAATATAGTAATCTCTTGTATGTAAATTTTATATATGAAGAAATAGCAAGTTTCCAGTGATTTAGTGTTTATTGTGGGGTCATGACTTCTCTATATATTTTCTCTAATTCTCACAACTTTACAAGAAGGTATTACATTTTTCTAGTTTTCCAAATGAGGAATCTCTTAAAAAAGAATCATTCAGATCTGTCTGGGAAACTCTTGCAAAGCTTCACAGTGAAACTGTATAAACTGTAGTTTAAAGTATGATAGGAAACTCATCTGATAGTGATAGGAAAGGCACATCTTCTGGAAATATGTATGAATGAAGCACAGTTAAAAAGAATAGTGGTGATGAAGAGAGATAGAGGGCTAAGTGGGAACAGTCTGATCTAGTTTATTCTTGCTATAGTAAGAAGAAAGTAATGCTATGGGGTTTTGCCAGGTACTCTTTAAATAATTTCATAACCACCAGCCTTCATATCTCTGTGGAATTCTTCCCTCATTTCTACACCATATGGAAGTTCCTCAGAATACTGTAATGTGAATGAAAGAGATTTGCTATCCGAAATAACAAATCTATCAGAGGGTTGCCAACCGGCTGTTCATGGTTAATCATTTGAATTTAAAATTTGGTGTTCTGCACAAAGAAGTGTGCATCCCTGCTGAGTTTCTGTAACTCCCTGAAGATGGGTCCTCTTTCTGCATCTGCTGAATTTATTTGCATTTCAATATAAGCATTTAGAGGGCAACTGCCTACATTTTAGACACAGTTATAAATTGGAGTACTGCAGATAATAGAAACCTGAATCTCTGGGCATATGAATATAGTTCTGGGTGCCCAGTGTTGCAATGCTTCCTGCACATTGTAGTGTTAGGAAAGATTGTGAATGATTTGTGTGGTGTCAGCAGTGCCTTAGTCACTTATTAACTCTTCTTTCCTTCATGCTATCACTAGTTTGTGTCCAGGTCCTAGATCACATAATCAGTCCATTATTTTATTATCTTACCTTATGCTCTCAAGAATCGTCCTGCATCTTCATTTTAATAGTCATTTATCTGATTACCTATTTGTTAAACTTTATACAGTAGGTCTATTTATATCCATCCATCATTCATATGTTCACCAATATATTATTAGCAATATTAATCACTGTTCTCGATACTTGGAAATGCCAAGATATACAGAATTAATGTGGGCCAAATTGCTTCAAACTGATTATTCTGAAATAATCTTTGAATTTTATGGTATGTTTAGAGACATTTGCACAAAATAAGTGTTCAGTAAATATCTAATGAAGAGATTGATTGCCCATACTCTATTACAGTGTTAGGATAGAATATGAAGTAGACAGGTTTGGCCTTCAGTTCCTCATACTCTGAGGTGGTCACAGACAAAGCACATCAGTAATTCTAGTACATGGAAAAAAGTATTATGTGTTGAAACATGTGGGGGCACGTAATGACAAAAGATTAATTATGGATAGAGGATATTCTGTTCTGTCACAGCAGAAAATAAATTATTTTGTCACCCACTGAACATAACTGGAATCAATTTGTCATATGCATTAGGAAGGCTGTATTCAGAAAATAAATGAGAGAAGGGAGAATTTGTTCCACTACAGTTTTTTCATTGCAGTGTTACAGTATGTTATTCAATAACATTTTCCAAGATTATGATCACTTTTCTGGAAAATATTTGAATCCTTTCCCTTAATTATCTTCACCCTAGTGGTGGGTAGAGAGGAAATATTGAGAATAAACCCAAACTATTGTAGTATCTAGTATAGGGACATACACAAAGGACTAAATTTCAAAGTCATGCTACTGGTTTCATTACTCTGGTCATGAGTTAATTTGATAAAAACCAATTTTAAAGCATGGTTTCCTTTGCTTCTCATTATGATAATGGCAGTAATCAAAGAGTTTGTGTCAAGGACTTGGGGCTAGCTGTTACTTACTAGCCAAAGGTATGACTTTATGGAAATAATTTTCCCTTTATTGACCTTATTTTCCTCACCCATAAAATGGTTTAATTGGACCATATTTGAAGGCTCCGATTTCAGTTAAGTACAGAGCCAAACAGGGGAGGTAAAGGAAAGAAGCAGACTAACATTTGCTACATGAGAACGTGAAAACATTGTTGACTGTTAAATCTCCTGATTTCATCAAGAAAATCTACGATGCTGGGGTTTTATGTATGTTTTCCACAAAATAGGAGTTAGGCCAAAGAAAACATTTCTAAAGACCAAATTCAGCCCAATGTCTTCTTTTCTGCAGCTTCTAGACTAGATGCTTTCTAAAGTTCCTGCTCTCTCAGATGTTAAAACAATTTGATTTTTCTTGTTTTACAGCTCCTAAACTTCAAAGTTCTCATCCTCCAGATGAAATAAAGAATGTTTTGATCGCTATGAAATTAAATTTTAATGACAGATTGGAA
Source organism: Scalopus aquaticus (assembly GCA_004024925.1). Lineage (NCBI taxonomy): Eukaryota > Metazoa > Chordata > Mammalia > Eulipotyphla > Talpidae > Scalopus > Scalopus aquaticus. The sequence goes on from PVIJ01012466.1 coordinate 45,953, forward strand.
GATTTCAGTTTTTGCTAATTCTTTTGGAGCTTTCTGATTTCATTAAACTATAGTAAAATTAGGACTGAATGCTAAGTGTTCCTAATCAGGGATCCAGTGTTGAAAGAAGAACTAGAGGTAATAGTCATTCTTCTCAGCATCCATTTCTTCTCTACAGGCTGCTGTGAGGCAGATTCAGCCTGACAACAAGCAGCTGGCAAGTTTCAGTTGCCACAAATCCTCATGCTTATGTTGGACCTGGCCCAGAGCAGACCCTAAAAAACAACCCTAGAACAAAGTAAATAATGCTGAATAAGCCAGTTCTTCGGTGCATTAATTTGGCAACTAATTAGCAAGTAATTAACTAATCTCTTTCCTAATGCTTACTGGGTAAAAAATCTGGATAAAATAAGCTATTTTATTTTGTGCCCTCAGAACTTTAAAATTTGCCTAATAAGGTGAAATCTTGGGCCCTCACAAACTCCTATCACTGAGCCTACACTTAACATGATGAGATTTTTGAACTAGAAATTCTATATTGCTCATGTTGGTAGCACCAGCATCCCGCAGTGTCTGAAATATAGTAAGGATGCAATAACTATCTGTTTGCTCAATAACTTAAATTGTCAATGAGTCAATGATTAAAATAACTGAGCCAGAATTACTCTCTGTGGTCAAAGCCTTAAGTACAAAACTGGAATATAACTCTAATTTCTATTCAGACAGCTAAAAAAATGTTTATGTTAACCAGAACAGAGTAGGGATTATGGAAAAGTAGACAGAAGTTCAGGAAAATGTGGTGGGACACTTACAGCACTCCCAGTTGATCAGACAAACCCTTTACTGCAGGTTCCATCCCATGATTCTGAACATTTCAAGTATTATCTTATCTCATATAGAGTGTTGATTTTTTTTAAAGATTTGTTTATTTATGCATACAAGCTAGGATGCAGGCCAGAGGCATGGGGCAAAGAGAGGGTTTCCCAGAGACAGAGTGGGGAGAAGAACAGGCACATTGACTGAAATACACTGCTGAGGGGAGCAGCAGCAAGGCAGGAGGGGTCTGCTGCGCCATGTGGGAATTTCCCCAGTCAGGGATCCAAATCACTTCGCAGCCGCCAGACAGCTCCATAGTGCTGTACTAACACATTGTGCCACCAAGGAGTCCCTAGAGTGTGGAATTTTTAAAAAATGAAACAATAAATGAAATCAGTTAGCTTCAGGCTACAAGTTTTTACTTCATTCTATGGACTGTGGTTTTATTGTCAGTGTAGTTTTCAAAGATTTTGCTATCACAGTTTATCATGCAGATGCCTCAGTAAGTGGTCGGACTGGGACCTAGGCAACATTCTACCTTGTAGTTCAGTTTTCAAATCTTTGGTACGCTGACTTGTGTCAGATCCATGCCTGAACAACTCAGGGTACAATCCAGGAGCTCATAGTCCATTTTGTGGATCACTTTCTTGAGTTCCCCCTCTCCACAATCCCTCTGACACTTTCTAGTGCCCAGCTTTTCCCACCCTTCTGCTGGTCTTTTTTCCCTCTGCCCCACTTTCTCATTCCTTCAGTTGGATTGCCATGGAAGCTGCCTGGGAAGAGATCACACATTTCTTTTGGTCTTAGAGAAGGTCTCTCCTAAGAATTTTAGCCACTTATCCAGCTACTGTTGCCTTTGCCACCACCACTTCCTCAGAGATGTCTTGGGGCTTACACTGGAAAAGAATGAGAAAAAATATTAACGGGTTTCCCCTCATTTATTTCTGATTTGTAGGATGCACCCTTTTACTCTTCAAAGCAAAAATAGAGGGAATACCTTAAAGCTCCTTTTGCCTGAACATGTTCCATGTTTTGAGTTGTCTTCCAATCCAGTCCTGGAGACACTAGAGGAGAAAGACCCAGGAATCTCATACATTGTTCAGTGGTCTTTTTAATTCTAGCTTTTTGCCCCAATCTACCTGTTTCCATTTTCTTCTGAGAATACTCAGGAGGCTGCTCCAGTTATTACAGCTAGGGTTGTTTGCTGTACATAGTGGGAGAAAATACACTGCACTGTGTTTACTCCATCTTGACTTGCCAGAATTTATAAATTCTGATCCTATTATAAACTGACATTACTATTTGGATTTCTCAGAGACATTCTATAAGGGAATTATTATTTTAGGAGACATATATGAAAATCTGAAGACCAAATCTGGTATTTGACAACTCCATTTGTAAATCTTGTTATCAATCAGGCCTCTTTCATGTACTCAATGTAAAATATCAGTGCCAGTTATGTACCAGGTGTTGTGCTTGGCACAAGGGTTGCTCTGTGACTGACACCAAATTTTTTTCTTCAGGGATCCTATAGTGAGTGTACTAGAAACCATTCACAGGTCACCACAGTGTAAAATGAAAACAAGGGGTGAATTATGCAAGTTGGACATTGATGTATAGACAGGCAACATCTGTATAGGATATTCAATATATGATAAAAATCAGTACCAATACTAAAGGAGAACAGAACAAAAATTTAATTCTGAACTGGAGGAGGGCTGTTAATAATTTCTGAGTGGGTGTAAATTCTAGAGCACATAGACAAATTAATAAATAGAAAATATATAGGGAAGTATGCTCCAGGTGCACAGAGTGAAGCACACAGTGGCCAAGATACTGGAAAGAAGAGTCTATTATTCTGATTACCAGAAAGTCCAAATAGCTAGTGTTTATACTACAATGGATCAGAATAGAGAGGTAAATTAAGAACAGATTAGGAAAGCTCTTGAAGGTTAGAACAGGTCATTTAAAGTATAATCTGGCTATTAAGTGAGTAGTTTTAATAGGAGGCTAATAAAAATCAGTTTTGTGCATTAGAAAAACTACTGTTCAGCATGGAAAGAAGATAAACACATGCAATTTGCAGCGACATGGATGGAATTAGAGGGGATCATACTCAGTGAAATAAGCCAGAAAGAAAGAGAAAAATATTGAATGGTTTCACTTATAACAGGACTATAGGGAGGCCGGGTGGGAGAGAGACAATCAGTGGGGGGGAAGGGGGGGAGGAAGGAGCCGGAGGGAGGGAAGGGAAAGGGCACAAAATGGAATAGAAAAGAACACAAGGGACCATGGAGATGGATCACGGGTGAATTGGTGGTGGGCTACCCAAGGGGAATACAAAATGTAAAAGACATAAATAACAATAAAAATATATATTATAAAAAAAAAAGAAAAAAGAAAAACTACTGTCTATGTATCAACGTTGGGAATGCATAGATTAGAGCAAGGCAAGATTGGAAAAAGTAAGATCTGTTAGGAGGTGATTGCCTTAACCCAAGTGATAAATTATAAGACATTCTGGAACTAGTAAAATAAGTCATGTTATATCATGCAAGGGAATGTTACACAGTCATTGAATGAAAGAAAGAAGGAAGGGAAGGAGGGAGGGAGGGAGGGAGGGAGGGAGGGAAGAAGGAAGGAAGGAAGGAAGGAAGGAAGGAAGGAAGGAAGGAAGGAAGGAAGGAAGGAAGATC
>PVIJ01012467.1:0-49507 GCA_004024925.1 Scalopus aquaticus
TGTTTGACTAGACATTTACCCACAAGAGGACGGGTAACTTTGGGTGCTTGATTTGGAAACTATTTTATCCATTCTTTCTCTTCTCTTCTCTTTATGACAGGCCAGAGGTGTGGGGCAGTGAGAGGGTTCACCAGAGACAGAGTGGGGAGCAGAACAGGCAGACTGACTGAAGTACACTGCTGAGGGCAGCAGCGGGCAAGACAGGAGAGGTCTGCTGCGACATGTGCTGCTGCAGTGGCTGCCAACAGCTTCCATAGTGCTGATACTTAACCCCTTGCGCCACCAGGGAGGCCCTCAAACAACAGCCATTTGAAAGGCCTTGCCAAATTGTGGGTTCACTGGGCAGTTCTGCAGAGATGAGTTGGCTTCAGCAAGGCCTACTTGTGTTACTGCAGTTTGGCAAATCATTCTATTCTATGGCCAACGAACAATAAGTGAGCAACCAAAGAGGAGTAATCTCTCACTTCTTTGTTGAATAATTACTGATTATGCAGTTATAGTCTCAATTAGTAGAAGAAAAGTTTAAAATGAAAACTGCAATAATACTGATTTTTATATTTAACTATCTGTCTTAACTGATGCTTTTTATTTCTTCTTGTGGGTCTAAGTCCCTGGCTAGTCTCCATTTCAGCATCTATACTAACAGGCATTCCCTTTAATATTTCTGTTAAAGCAGTTCTATTAGCAATACATTTAGTAAGTTGTGGTTGTTTTGATCTAGGAATGACTTAATTTCTCCTTCCTATATGAAAGATAATCTTGCTAAATACAGAATTCTCAGTTGAAAATCTTTTTATCACTTTCAACATGTCATCACATTTATTCCATATATTTTTATAAATATTTACTTATTTATTTATGCATAAAAGAATTGGGGTAGAAATGGGCCAGAGGTGCGGGGCCGGGGGGCGGTGAGAGGATTCACTGGAGACAGAGTAAGGAGCAGAACAGGCAGATCTACTGAAATACACCGCTAAGGGGAGCAGTAGGCGAGAGAGGAGAGGTGTGCTGTTCCATCTGGGACACTGCCTGGCTGGGGATTGACCTCAGGTCTCAGCAGTGCTGGTGCTGAGACTTAACCCCTAGGCCACCAAGGAGGTCTCATTCCATGTTTCTGATGAGAAAACACCTGTTTATACTATTATAGTGTGTCCCAATAATCATGAGGCAGAGGAACAGTCAGACACAGGCCTTTATTAATACTCAGCCATACCCACAGCCAGCTCAAAGCCCCATCCACAGAATATCAGTGCTGCAGACTACACTAGCAGCTGGCTCATGGCCCCATCTGCAGAAGCGTAGTCCCGAAGCAGGGGTCAGTAGAGGTTTTATACCTGCCCCCCTCCACGTTCTCACAGGACAGCTACTAATTCCATAAAAGGCAAGCAAGCTATGTTACAGAAGCAGAGCAGCGTGGTTATGCCACAAAGCCAGAGACTGGGTCTTACCTGGGGCTAGGGAGGTGTTTACTTTGAAGAGAACCTTGCATAAACTGCTGTCTGTCCTCTTGCGGACCCAGGCTGCCTTGGAGTGGGGGTAAGGGTCTGCACTATCTCATTCACTATAACAATACTATTGAGAATCTTTTGTGCATTATGAGTCCCTTCTCGCTTCCTGTTTGAAGAGTCCCTCTTTGTGGCTATTGATAGGTTGACCATGATGCATGTAGGCATAGACCTCAAATTTTCATACTTCAATATAATTACATTGGATCTTCAGATTGTTATTCCTCAAATTTGGGAAATTTTGGCTATTATTTCTTCAAATGTTTTTTCCACCCCTTTTTCTCCTCCTTCCGGGACTCCTGTTTTGTGTATATAATGTGCTTGATGGTGTCTCACAGGCCTCTGAGGATCTGTTATTGTTTCTTAATTTTTTTTCTTTCTATTTCTGAAGTAGATATTCTAAATTATCCTATTGTTAGAGTACTATCTCCATAAAAAGGGCATGTTCCCTGCCCTCACCTAATGAAGGGTGGAGCTGAGTTGTAAGGAGAAGCCAAAGAGGACTTTGTAAAGATTTGGAGGAGGTCTGTGGAGCAGAGAAACATGAGGAAAGATTCTGCTTGCTCCTCAGCTTTTGACTTGCACCAGGGACTTGGGAGATATGGAGGAAAAACATTTAGAGACACTTAGAGAGACCCAGAGGAGGCTGACAATGGCAGCCTTTCACTTGATTTGTACTTTGATTTTGCTCCTCTCTGTTTTTTGTTTTTTGTAGAAGAACTGGGATATAGGTTAGAGGTTTTTTTCTCAGCTTATGGGACAAGTTTCCTTACAGGTTTCAATTTAGTTAAGAACTGAAAATTTTAATAAAATGTGGTAACTAACCTTGGAAATCAGATTCTGCCACCAATAACCTCAGCATTTGTTGCTATAAACTACCTTTGTATAGTCTGTATTCCTTGTATGCGGCCTTAAGTCTGCTCAACTTAGTGACAAGCTAGTGAATGGGCACATTTCCTTAAATACCTTGCACTAATAAGTCTCACAGACTTCACAGAGAAGTTCTGTGTGTATGCGTAGTTTCAGTGCTCCAATAGGCAGTTTATATAACTCCCTTATGCAGTCCTGCAGAAATGAAACAATAGGACCTTGTCAGCTCTCTCCTGTGTGTGCACACAGCTCTGTGCCATGCTCATGGTTTAGATTCCTAAGACAATGTTCAAGCTTTCCAAAGTCCCTATATACATTTTATTTCTTTTTAAATATTTCCTTTTAAGATTTTAATCAGTAGGGGCCTACCTCCTGGCGCAATGGTTTAAGGCTCTGCACTATGAAGCTATCCACAGCCACTGCAGCACAAGTTCAATCCCCAGCCAGGGAGCTTCCCACATGGGGCAGCAGACCTCTCCTGCCTCACCCACTGCTCCTCTCAGCAGTGTATCTCAGTCACCTGTTCTGTTTCCCATTCTGTCTCTGGTGAATCCTCTCCCCACCCCCACACCCCAGTTCTCGTATGCATAAGTAAATTAATCTTTAGGAAAAAAAAAGGTTTTAATCAGCTTTTGTTTGCCCTTATTGTTACCAATGCCTTAGGCATTTGCTACATTAAACATTTGTTTGAATTTTTTTTTTTTTCAAATGCCCTGGAGAAATAACTATTCACAGTGACTGAGCTATGAGCCCTGTCAAATGAAGACTAATCCTGAGAGTGGTAGTTTCCAGGGAACTTTCAAACAGGTCAAGTACTAACAGTTCTTTATGAATGAGTTTCTAGGGAACCCCAATCGAATTATGCCCCCTTCCTTTTAGACTCCTCATTTTCAAGGTCACTACAGAGCCGGGGAGAGGGGAATCGAAATAGGGAGAGTTAAATGCTACAAGTTTGCTGTCCTTACCTAAATTCAGCTATCTTTTTTATTGCTCCTCTGATTGTTGCAAACCTTTAATTTTCTGAGTTCAAGAAATTTATTGTGATAATTTCTACTGGTACTCTCATAGCTTTTATGGAAGAGCAAATATGAGGGGTCCTTATTCCATCATCCCAAAGTGGCTGTCCCCAAACCATAACTTTGCAATCAAAATGTTGACCCCAACAGGTATCCTGTCCAGATGTTAGATCTCACATATCACTTTTTAATTTTAATCTAGACTTTCTCCTTAATATTACCCAGAAAAACAAAATGCACTTCAGGAAATGTTTTCCTTATCCATTATGATCCACAGAACAAGCAAGGTTTTTAAACAAGCAAAGCACAAAGTGTACTTTATACCTATTAGGTATTACCCATATATGCTTTCTATTTACATACAGGTATTGAGTAGGAAGTTGGTGATATAAGGTAGAGTTTGGGAAATAAATTAGGGCTGAATATGAAAATATGAAAGCTTGAAATATACATGTTACTCCACACTCTAAAATTGGATGAAATTAACAAGAAATGAGAGCATAGAAAAGAGGAAAGATGTATGATCTATACCCATAGAGTTGAGTGATAAGGCAAAGCCAGAAAAGGATAATGAAACTAAGATGCTTCTGAGAGTGAATTTAGCAAATGGGACAACCAGTGATTTTATTAATTAAGAATGTAAGATGAGAAAAATGGAAGAAATCAACTGATACATATATATCAGAGATGCCTTTGATCCTTCAGATGAGAGTTTTCAGTTGGATGCTAGGAACATGACTGAAGATAATGAGGGAAGATGGGGCTGGGAAGATAAAAACAATGGTTAAACTGAAGACATGGGTCAGATTTTTTTTAGACATGGGCAAAAAGGAATAGGACCTAGGATTTTTGATGTACCATGGTTGGTACAGTAGTCTGGAAAATCAGTCAACATTCTCATGTATTAATCGGGAATTAAAACAATAATTTTATACATAACTCAGAGAATTATGAGAGTAATATGAGATCATGACAGTGCTTTAAATTTGCAGAGGGCAATTCAAATACGAGCTCTTCAATTTTCTTCTGTTTGGATTAGTGCACAGAAATTTTCATGGTGGACAGTCAAGACACTTTCCACGGACATATGGATATCCCAGGAGACTTATGTAGAGCTCAGGAAAATGTTCAGCTTAACCTGCTGTGCACCACAATTGTGTTGCTTTAATCCATCTGTTATGGAAAATGAGAAGCCAACAAGAAGGGAGAGGTACAGAGGTGAGGGCACCTGATAGAATGACTTAAATGAAATGAGTGGCACAGAGTGTTAAGTAAGGTCAGAGGTTAATAAAGATATAAACTCTCTTGCATATGACCAAGAGCTCATTTATGTTATCTATTGAGATATTAGAGTATTCCTGATCCAGCTGGCAGAACTGCCACTGCCCTTCACAGCCAACACTAATAGAATGGTTCCAGGTATCCTCGCTCCTTTCCCAGCATATCCTGAGTTATTCCCCTTAACGCATCTCCAGCTTATTCTCTTTGCCAGAGTTCCTGGATCTAGAAATTAATTCTCATTTAAGACTTTATATAATCGGGCCTCCCTGGTGGCACAGCCATTGGGCGCTGCGCTGTGCAGCTGTCGGCAGCTCTGTATGCAAGTTCGACTCCCAGCTGGGGAGAATCCCACATGGTGAGGCAGATCTCTCCTGCCTCCCCACTGCTCCCCTCAGCAGTGCATTTCTGATCTGCCTGTTCTGCTCCCCACTCTGTCTCTGGTGAGCCCTCTTGCCGCCCTACGCCTCTGGCCTGCACCCCAGCTTGCATGTATAAATAAATAAATCTTTAAATAAATAAATAAATAAATAAAAAGACTTTATATAATCCCTTGAAAATCTGGAATTTCTTATTTATGCTCTTTATTAGGTATAATCTCTAAATTCCTTCCTTGATTGTACTAGACCCTCTTTGCCTTTTATAATGTGACTTCTGTTTATTCCAGGTAATTTTCTTGCCAACCTAGATCCATCTCTTGGAATTCACCCCAACCAAACCTTGCTTAGTGATCAATCAACTCATCCCATCAGCAAATAGAACCCTGAAGTTGCCAATGAAAAAAAAAGTCAATACAAACCACAATACGTTGAGGCAGAGAGAAGGATAGTTAATTTTATGTGTCAACTTAACTGAGTCAGGAGGCCAGATATCTAGTCAAAGCTTCCTTGGGGTATTTCTAGAAGGGTGTCATTGGATAAAATTAACATTTATCAGTAGACTGAGTAAAGCAGATAGTCCTCCCTGATGTGGTGGGACTCATTCAATCAGCTAAAACCTGAACAGAACAAAAAGCACCCCTCCCCAGTGAAAGAGAATTTGTCTTGCTTGAGTGTCTTTAAACTGGGAGATTGGCTTTTTTTCTGCCTTGCAGTTCAAACTGCAACAACAGTTCTTACTGAGTCTTGAACTTGTGTATCTTTGGCCTGCTACTACACTATTGGCTCTCCTGGTTTCCTGCTTGCCTATTCAACCTGCAGACCTTGGGACTTGGGATTGGATTGGACTTGTCAGCTTCCAAAATCATGTGAGTCAACTCCCTCTAATAGATCTGTCTCTTATAATGTGTCTCTGAGTGTGTGTGTATTTTATAAGGAGAAATGGTAAAGAAAATGTGAGTATATACACATACATTAATATATTCATGCATATATGTACATGCACACACACACACACACACACACACACACACACACACACACTCTCTATTAGTTCTGATTCTCTGATGAATACAGAAGAGTAAGTCTGATGGAACCTGAAGAGTCTACACTAAAGGCTCTATATAGTGACTAGTCAATGACTATGCAGTGATCTCTACACAGTGCCTATGAACTCGAGTTTGGGTTCAAATTCCAACTATACCATTCATTAGCTATGCCCTCTCTCATTCTCAATTCCTTCCTCTGTTTCACCTAAATCTAAATATATTGTGGTGCCAAGCATATGACAGATACTAGATGCTGAGTAAATGAATGAAATAATACAAATGAAGTAGCCCATGAAAGAAAAATCAACCCTCCATTATGTTACAGGCCATCACCTAGAGAAAGTTAGTATCATCAAACTGATAGACTTATTTTATTTAACCAATACTCCATCATAAGACAGATTCTAAGTGTTTCATGATTTCCTTGTGAATTGGGCATAATTATTATCCCATCTTACCTATGAGATAACTGAGGTGCAGAGAGGTTACAGAACTAATAACATTCTTGGTATGCTTACTGAAGGCACACCATGGTCCCTATTTCAAATAGCCTTTTATGAGGTTTGCTAATTTTGACTATTTTCTCCTTTCTTCTGTTCATGATTATCACAAGTCTCTCCCTCCCTGCTTAACCACAGGTATGTCTCAGCATTGGGGAGGGCCCCAGTATGCATTCATGTATAAAAGACAGCCTATAATTTTGATGCATGGCACACAGGAGTACACAAGTGCCCAGCCTCTGGTCACTGAGCACTGTCTCCTTCCTTCCTACAAAGCTGTTCTTAATAAAGAACAAAGTGCTATTTAAAATTCTGAGAGTGCAGTCTTATTTTTCTCAACATGGCAAGTCAAAAACAGAAACCAATATAACTGATTCTCTTTCTACTTCACTCAAGTTATGTCCCTATTTCAGAAGTTTCAGGGAACAAGGACAGCCTAGGGAGTTCATGTTTAAAGTAATTAAAGCCTTGGAAAGCTACTGCAGGTCATTATTTGTAAATAGGGTGGGGGCAGGGTAAGCACTGGAAGAACATATAAAGTGAAAGTTGCAGACCAGTAATGTAGAAATCAAACCAAGGAATCAAAATAGTTCATCTATCAAATTGTGTATTCTTGTGCCCAAGCTTTGTGTCCTTACAGTGTTTTAGAAATACTCGTACAGGGTTCCAGGCATGTCCCAAAAGAAGACTTTGAGGAGGGATTCTGACCAGAGCTAGTTCTAAATTACTTGCAAATTGACTTTGGAAAGAGCATATGATATTTTATAAAACTTGTATTGTTTTTTATGAAGTTGTAAATTATTAAGTCAACCACGTATCTTGGACCTTATCTCAGAGCTGTAAGCAAAATACCTTGGATCTGGAACTATTGCAAACCAAATACTTTGGGGGCATGATGTACCAGAAAAAGCTTTCAGAGACTAAATTAGCATAGTGTAAATATCTATCCAGTGGAGCAGGTAATTTTCTCATTACTCATCAAATGAGTTCTTAAGCATTAGTTACTCTACATGTTAGTTCTTTGTTGAAATAATTCACAGGCAACTGAATCATTTCAGAGCAAAATTTCCATCACCTTTAGGCCTTTAAAGACCCTGAATAATGTGAATTTGCTGGTTCCCTTCTGGCAAGGATGACTATGGATTTTTTCTTTTTAAATCAAGCAGTGAGAAAACCCTAAGGGCAAAAATTCATTATCATATTAAAAATACATTAGGACTATCTGGTCATTCTTAGTCGACTTATATTTAGCCAATGTTTGTGCTTCTCAAATTAGACTCAACTACCTTTCCAAGAGCAGATGAAGCACATCTCAAACTGCATCATTTCAATACAAGCACAGGAAAAAGGGAAAATTTGCCATGATCAAGAAATAATCCTGTGGGGCTTGTGGTATTTTCTGTGATGCTCTGAATCAGTCTGACTCTCTCCTCTTCTGTGGAATTTTTAAAGGTGTAAATGTGGGGCATCAGCAGTTGAAAATTCAGAGTACTAAACCAGTCCTATCCTGTGACTGTCACATAGCTTTGGCCAGCAAGATGAGCCTACATCACTGACGTAGCTACTTTAAATTTTTTTTTTTTTTAATTCGGAAAATCCCCCTCCTCCTCCATCCGTTCACACAACTTTCTGACTGAATTACTTCAGTGTGAGGGCCATACACAGATTTCATTTCCTCCCACTGCAAGTTCTTCTGGCCCCAACCTCCACATGGAGGGGGGGGGTAGTCTGTAAAAGAATTCATAATGACATTGTATTCCAGCTTGCTTTATAATGAAAATATTACCCATAATGAGGAGCTTTACTAGCAATTAAGTATCCTAGGACCACAGATTTTCTTCTTAATATATAAGAATCTTAAATGTAATGCATATTGAAGTAAACAAATTTCAGCAATGTGCCTTATTTTGAAAAAGCAGCTTTAATAAAAATCCAGCCACTATTTGTTAGTTATTATTGAAACATTAATATTTCAAAATACTCTCTTGGTCAATGAACCTTTAAAAACAGTGACTTCTATTTAATATTAATTAAAGGCATTTTTAATTTAATAAGAATATTAAATTCTCTACTTGCTACTTAGTCTAATGCCATCCTTTTACAGCTCTGCTTTTCTCCTTCCTTTTTGGGGACTTTCATTCCCCCCCCACATTCCCCCTTCAAGTATGCAATTAAAACCGTAAACTTGGCCTTCAGGACAGTGGGTGTGTATATGTGTGTGAGTGTGTGTGTGCGCGCGCGCGCGCGAGCTCTCGTGATTGTGCGTGGTTTTTCCGGACCCAGATCTGAATGGTTTCTTCTAAACAAGACAAGGATTTTCCATCGCCCAAAAGAGGCCATCAAGTTTTAACATTGCAAGGCACGACTTCTAATCGCATCCTTCCCGGAAAAGTACAAACAGTTCCTCAGCCGAGGTCCCCCCCACCTCCCACGCGCTCCCCAGCTCGCCCTCCCCGCGGAGAGCCCCGCGACACAGCCTCCCCAACACCTGTGAATCATCCGAGGGTTGCTACAGCGGAACTATTTGCATACCCCCCTCCCGCCCTCCCTGGGCGCTTAATGCACAACCAAGGAGGATAGTTAGGATTATTGCTTTATGATTATTGTTTTAAATCTCTTACAAACCAGCACAAGTAGCCTTTCTTGCCCACGCCCTGTTTTGAGTATCAGGACCCCCACCACCATCACCACCACCACCACCACCACCGCCATCGCCAAAGTCATCCCCGACTGGTATCCAATGTTTGAGCACTAAAGGAACCACCGATCTGGTCATGTTCCAGCGATTTTCGAACCTGCAGCCTTCTATTGTACCTTCTCCCCTGGAAGTCTGGACGCTTCTATTAGGCTTGTACGTGCCTCTCTGCATTATTGCTAAGAAATCCAACATAAACCCCAAGCTCCGGTTGCAAATTCAGTCGTCAACAGCGTCATCTCTTTTGCTTTCCCCCAAAAAACTCTGAACGCCAAGCCTTGAACTCCAGCAAACCCACGCTGGTAGTGTTTAACTACCCTCTCCTTCTGCCCCCAACTCATTAGATGTCTCTCAGCGATAATTGCTCTGACGTACTTTAAAATAATGTGAGCAAGTCTCTCTCCTCAACTGACCACTTTAATGCGAACTCAAGCCTTGGATGCCTCTTTAATAAAATGAAGAAATTGCTCATAAAAATAGCAACCCACGTAGCCTGGCCATATATGGAGCTGGTTAGGATTGACAGGGATGCCCCTTCGGACCCTCATCTTTAGAAAAAAACAAATGGCAACTGAAATCTATCTTCTCTCTCTCGCCTTCTACTCCTCTGCTTTCCCTTCCCTTCTATGACTCACCAGACTCAATTCAGTAGGGGTACACTATACATTTATATGTGATATATATCACACATATATACGCACATACATACATAATCAGAGAAACAGCGCAAGGGACATCAGAAAACCAGTCGCAAGATAAATGTATCTGCCGGATAACGAGTGTTAAAATGGAGTCATAAGAATTGCCCCGTTCGGGTGTTATAAGGCTGAAATACAAAGGTTTGCAGTGAAGCGCTCGGAGAGCTGAGTCAAGCGCTCCGCACCTCCCGGCTCCTCCCCTCCCACCCTAAGCATACACCCTCCCTCCGCCCTCCCCCTGCACACTTCCTCCCCGCCCCACCAGGAGAAGGCTATTAAAAGCTGCTGACGTCAAAAAGAACGGCCATCTTTGATGAGGGCAGAGCTCACGTTGCATTGAAGACGAAACCTCGGGGAGGTCAGGCACTGTCTTTCCTTCGCTCCCTTCTCCGCGGCTCTTCCACACTTGCAAACTGCAGGGGCCGGGCGAACACTACTCTCTGCAGAAGCCAAGGTAAGGTGCACCCTCCCTAAGTCGTGAATCTGACATTGGATGGCTGCAAATCCAGAGGAGACCACAGCTGGGCAGACACAAGTATTTGTGCACCTAGGATGCAGTATTCCGTGTGTGTGTGTGTGTGTGAGAGAGAGAGAGAGAGAGAGAGAGAGAGAGAGAGAGAGAGAGAGAGAGAGAGAGAGAGAAAGAGTGTGTCTGGCTAGGCTTCCATCTGGGGCTTTATAAAGTATCTTCGAGGTGAGCTGATTAGGGAAAGGATGAATGGGGGGTCACTGCAGATGGAGTGATGAGGAGGAAGCGAAAGGACACCTACCGAATAATAACTTACTCATTTGAAACAGTAGTCGGACTCTCTCTCTTCCATTTTGCGATGCAGTTTTCAGAGATGTTTAGGCTGCTGGTTTTTTGTTTGTTTGTTATTTGTTTGTTTGGTTTTTGTAGACCAAAACAAACAAACCCTTTCGTTCTAATTCTATTGTGCTGACTTATCCTTAGGGCGCTATTATCCAGGGAAGAATTGAGGGGAAGACTGGGTGTAGGCGCTGGGAAAGCAAAAGGCGAAGAGTAGTTCCCGCCCCGGGCGAGCTGATCTGCTGCAGCGACAGCAGCCTCCATGCCCCACGGACTTGATTTATGCTTCCTGCTCCACATCAACTGCAGGCTGGTGCGGGGCGGGTGGGTCGTGCTGGTTGGGAGGGTTCTGAGGAGAGTTGGCGGGGGTGGGCTTGCCTCAGGGACTGCGGCGGCCCGCACTCAGCACCCTGGACAGCAAAACTGAGAGCTCGCTCTGGCGCTCGCGACCTTTCAGCACAACGGACAGCGTCCGGTCGCAGAGCCGCTTGTGCCTGCAGCAAAGTGATGTCTGGACGGGGCTTGATGTTACAGGGTTGGAGGCCAAATTGCTTCTCTGAAACCCTATTCTCTCAGAGACCCTTAATAGAGAGGCATAATAGGTTTAAAAACAGAAAGGAAAAATAAATTTTGCCCACAAGGATTCCTTGGCAGACAACTGCCTGCTCCCATCTTCACCTACTGCATAGCTTCAAGAAATATAGTCTACTTGTGGAAATTTTTGTGGGTTTTTTTTTTTTTTTTGCTAGGAAATAAACACATTTTAAAATCATGTATTTACCCTCTTGTTGAATATCAAAGGTTGTTTTTGTTTTTAATCAGCTCTGACTACAGATCACGGGTGGACATGAACGAGGTATTTATGAAAATGCCAACAGTATCTGTTTATAGGAGTGATATAGCTTCATATTTATTTCCAGTTATGGGGGTAGTTGAACTAAACAGAATCAACTTTAAGAATGAACTCCTTTTCCTTTCCCCTCTCCCCATCTTTGTAATTAGGCATGAATACAAGCACACAAAAATACCTCTAAGAAATATTAGCGGTCCTAACGCATATGTAGATTTAACCTCTTTGGCCATGGATTTAGAGTGAGTGGAAGTATTTCTTATGGAAAGTGGTTATCTCAGGTTGACAGTTTCTGATTTGGACAAAATTAAGTCGGGTTTTCCTCAGGAGAATGCAACTGTGTCCTTCAGGGTAACACAGAGGAAGGGACCGTGGTGTTAGACTGAAACTGGACTCTGACCTAAAGATCTACTGCAATTTCTATTACGGCACTGCGGGATTTTGCTGAAGCGATGATAAACACTTTAACTATTTTCTACTCTGAGACTTGTAGCCTCTGAGTGAACAGAAATTATCACAGAGATATTTCCAGCTGTTTGATATCGATAGAACTGGCATTAAAAAACAGGAACAAAATTGTGCTATTTCAGTAGTCATTAAATATGTGTTACCACATCATATCTAAGAATACATACAAGGCATTAAAGAAATGCTATCATGATCCCCTGAAAAGTATCAAAATAAGATTTTGTTTGTGTTTAATTAAACGTAACCCTAAGGATATAGATGCGCACACACACACGTACGATAGGTGCTGAAATACCCTATCTATCTATTCCTTCCCAGCTATTTATTTCTGGTGTTTTTTATTCTATTGGCTAACCATGTTTTCCATATAAGTATATATGGATCTGTTATTGTATATGGATGTAAAATTATTTGGGTGGGAATTTATTCAAGAGTATGTAACTGCACATAAGAATTTTCTAACTCTGCAGTCTACAGACAAACAACTGTGTTTTAGTGATGGGAGGAGGGGAGAAGACGGGTATGAGTCTTAAAAATTGCTTTGACTTCATTCTGCATGTCCAGTCAACTCTCTGCGTAGTTGCGTCAAATGAAAAGCCTAATGCTGCCGGAATTGCATGCTTGGACATTAGTAATTGCTGCTGGGTTTGTTTGCTCCTGGTAGACTGGGGCAGGAGGGATGGAGGTAAAGGACTGCAGTGAAGCTGGCAAAGGACACATATCTGGGAGGAAGTGATGATGTGCACAATTACAGGGCTAAATCGAGATTAGCTTCTTGAGAAATAAACAAAAATATAATCAAAACATGAATTTAACATTTGCATTATTGACGATCTTCAGGAAAAAAATCAAGAGTTCTTTTAAGTTTTAAAATTTAAAAATCCAGGACAATACAGTGAAAAGAGGCAAGAGCAGATGTACATAAGGATGCGCCAAGGAACATTCTTGCAGACCTGATAGTAGCTCCTTGTTTGCTCCTTGGCATTTCTGAATAACCACCTTGGCATTCAGAATATAAAACAATTTATAATCCTTTTAACTTCTCCATGGTAAAATCTCTCAAGAATTTACAATTTTATTTTGCTTTGCTAAACATAGACAACCACACATACAAACCCAATACAAATGCCCCTTAATAGCTTGTCAAAAGACATTCCTAAACTCTGTTAACCCAAAAGTGATTATGTCTAACCAGAAGATTGCTGTTTCTGCCAGTGCCAGCTTTTCCCATAACAGTCAATCTTCAGCAGAACATGTAGGTTTGACAATTAGAAGAAATGAGATATAATTTGAGAAAGAGATTGAGAGAGGAGACATGAAGGATAAAAATAGATAAATCTGGTTTCACTATGAATAAACAATTTTCCTCACATTGTGGAACTGCTTTCAGTTCTATAAAGACATGAAAATTGGTGCTTTCAGCCTCAGTGCTAGGTATGTTTCTGCAATGTCATTGCTGGTCAGCAGGGACCAACTAATAGGAAGATATTGATCAATCAGTGAGCACCAGATATATAAATGAACCCCATGAAGGATACAAAGTCTCATACTGATATGGTCTTTGACCTCAATAAGGTTAACATCTAGTAATCTTAATAATAAAAAACAATAAGCTATAAAAATTATTACCAGAATGAAAATGCAATCATTAGAAAGAACAAATAATTATTTGCTAGGTGAATGTGACAAAAAATAAGGCATGCTAATTCTGAGGACAATATAGCAGTGGGCTAGAGTAATTTGAGAGAGGAGCCAGGACTTGAGTTGGCTTTTGGAGGTTGAAGAGAGATGAAAGAGGTCTGCTAACTTAAAGTTACAGCAGAGACAGAACTTCAAGTTAGGCAAACCCAAGTTACAGTCTGTACGCCCTAAAAATACACATCTATTTGGGTGCAGTGGGAAGCTGGTGTTGGAGAATATGCTGAAACAGAGTTGGAGACTTCTGAGAAAAACCATGAATGCCAACCAGAGAATTTGTTTAGTACTTTAGCTTCTAATGTTGTTTTCTGAGCAGAAGCTGATACAATAAAGTAATCATGTCTTTTTTAGAATCTGGTAGTTGCTATTAACAGAATAAATTCAACTTGTATTCTCCTAGAAACAGAGGGGAGTGAATTGCTATCATTAATTTGAAAAAAAAATCACTCCTTCTTTAGGCATCTTTTAAGATCACTTTTCAGGATAAACATGAGTATATAAGTCCTTCCTACATAACTGTAAGTTTCAATTTTTCATTATTGATTAGGACAAATTATTTAAGATGAGCACCCCCCAGAGAGATTAAAGATCAGGTAAGGAATCTAGTGATGACAGGTACCAGACCATATAATTGAATAATAACCATGCTGAACACTCTCTTGCATCCTCTGAGTATGCTGTATTGTCAGATATACCAACTGGATGGTTTTTCTGTGCACATTTCAGGCAGCATGATAAACAGCAGCAGTCCCAAATGGCTAAAATTGGTGAGGGGGAGGGTGGTATAGTAAAACTTTGGAAAACTGAGGTAAGATGGGCATCCTGTTTCTACCTGTACCATCCTTGCTGATTTGTGCTGATTATCCGCACTCCAGGGCTTGTTTGAAGTCTGAATTGCACCCATTTCCTTTTAAATCCTGTAGTTGCTGCTCACAGCAGAGTTTCAAAATCCCAAATGCTGATGGAACTGCTGAATTGAAATAGTCAATGGCCTCATGTGGAGGAATAATAACAGTCATGGACATAGATCTTGTTGCTTTTTCAATTTTGGCTCTGAAGTGTCAAGGGACCATTCTCATATGTTCTTCAACAAAATACTGGCAGGAGAGACATCCTTAGGATAACATATTGATTTCCAAGCTGATTCCCGAGGGAACATTGGCGATTGTGACACTTGATCTTCTAGAAAGAAGTCAAACTGGTCAGTATTAAACTGAGTGCAGTGTCTTCCAAGTATCAAGTATGAGGGAATGAGGAGTTAGAGCACAGTATTGAGGAAGCAGAACATGTTACTGAGCAGAGAGTTTTGTTTCTTTGTTTGTTTTCAAATTGGTCTTACAAGAGGAAAAAAGCTTCAGAGAAATTTCCAGAGTACCCCAGCTGTGCTGTAAACTCCTCAGAATTCCTATCACTGCTATAATGATTATAGCTACTTCTTTCTACATAACTTTGTTGATAAGTATCTCAAAGCCAGTCACCCAATAAAAAAGTTCAAGCATTTTCTGATTTCTAAATGAATGATGCAACCATTATTGTCTGAGTTTAGATATTAGATAATGTTTAGTGAGCCATAAATCTTATTTATAAGGATGAAAGTACCTGAAATAAGAATTAATCAGGATAGTTCCATGGGGAAGAAGAGGACACTATTAATTCTGAAAGTTTTTAACCTATACTAACTCATTGTATCCTCATAACAACCCTGTAATCAGGTCACCACTATTCATTTCCATTTACAGATGAGGAAACTGAGACAGAAAAGCTAAGTAACTTGCCTAACATTACAGAGCAGAGCCAGGATTTAAATGTAATCAGTCTGACTCCAGAGACTAAATTCTCAGTTATATACTGTGCTGCCTCTTTCATCATGCATCTTTTCATAAGATCTCAATGAGGGATTAGAATGCACTTGATGGTTTTTTTTTTAATTGTTATTTTTATTTATGTCTTTTACATTACTCTGTATTCCCCGTAGGTTTCCCACCACCAATTCACCCGTAAACCGTCACCACAGTCCCCTGTGCTCCCCTCTCCCCCATTCTGAGCCCTAATCCTCCCCCCTCTCTCGGTGATTGTCACTCTTGTATTTGGCTTCCCTATATTCCTGTTACAAGTGAGGCAATATTTTTCCCCTCTTGTTTGAGCAGCAGGGTATGATGACATGGATGCTGAACAGGGTCTAGAGACCTGGTTCTATCCTTGAAGCAACTGGTTATAATTTTCTAGTTTGGAATCTAATCAACCATTGAACCATGGTTCAACTCAGTTTCTTCATCTGCAGAATAACAAAACTGTACTAACAATAGCCTGTCCATTCAGAAATCAATGAAATGAGTGACAAAAACTCTGGGTGACAGATCTGTGTCCAATGACCTGATAGTCTTATCTGGCACAGCCTTATTAATGCTGCTTTTGTAACTGACCCCTCTCCCCCTGCTTTAAAAGATTATTTATATCCATAGCCTCTCTGCACCTCGATCTCTTTACTTTCCCTCCACAAGTGCATGTATATCATCTTTCTGATGCCTTTCTAGGCAAACTTACAAAATCTTGGCTTTTTCCTCCCCTCTGGGGAGCTCCCATCCTTCTCATACTTCTTGCTATTCTGGCACAGACTGTTTCCTAAAACTTGCCTACATTTTTATAATTCTTTTTTCAACCTAATTTACTGGTTTTGAAAAATGGCTTTCTAGACTTTCTTTTGATTCTCTCATGTCTGACTTAAGCAATAGGTTGGCTGCTATTTTCTCTCTCATCTTCTGTCACTTAGAAAAGGGAAAACAGAAGATTTTATAGATTCTGTGAGCCCTGAAGTACTTAAAAAATAACATTTCCACATGACATGAATCCCAAGATATGAGTAACCAGCTCAAAAACTAATCAGATGTGGAGGGTCAAGTATAAAATAGTATTTTTTAAAAGCTTTAAGGACAAGGATCAGCAGAGAAGGAAGCTTTAAAACTTAGACTTAAAAGTTCAGAGGCTAGCAGCTGGTGATACGATATTTATTCCTTTTGTTTATCCCTTAATTCAGTCACATTAGCTACATATGTTCCAGAAAAAAACATGTACTCCTTGCTGTTATAGCTGCATTTCTACTGCAGATTTCTGCATCTCTCCACCAAGGTAAAGTCTTATATTACAAGAGGATATCCTAACTGATTTGATTTTCTTGTCGCTTACTCAGAGTTTATCCTCAGTAATGATTTTTTTAAAGATTTATTTATTGATACATACCAGCTGGGGTGTAGGCCAGAGGTGTGGGGTGGTGAGAGGATTCACCAGAGACAGAGTGAGGAACAGAACAGGCAGACCGATTGAAGTACACTGCTGAGAGGAGCAGCAGGCGAGACAGAAGAAGTCTGCTGTGCCATGTGGGAGTCTCCCTGGCTGGGTATCAAACTCATGCTGCAGTGGCTCTGCATAGTTTTGTGGTGCTGCTCTTAACCCGTTGCGCCACCAGGGAGGCCCCCTCAGTAGTGATTAACTGATGATAAGAACAAATACATTTTCCCAAAAAGAGAAGGGGGAAAATCCCATGTCAAAGTTAGTGTTCCCCATTCAATGCTTAACAGCCACTGTAGAGAAACTCATAGCAATTACTATGCCCACATAGGCTTGATGCTGAATGTCAGTTGCACCAGGTTATGGATTATTTTCTTTGGTTACAGAAAAATGTAGATCATCTTCAGTAATAAAGTAAGTCAAATTTTGATCCATGAAAAGAAAAAACTAAAACAACTCACTTATCTTTTGCTTTTGGGTTTTTGTATTGCTGTTCATCTGATAAGGTTACTATTGCCCCATGTCTTAATTGAGACGATTTGCACTTTCTGCTGACATGCCTCATCTGCTCTTCCAAAGTGGTCCATTTTATATTTGACTAAGATTATTTTCCTGATAAAATGGTAGGCTCTCCACAACAACCATCTGGTCCCAGTTCCCCCCATCACTTCTGCTATCCGAGTGAGGCTTGTCATAGATTGTGAACTTCGGAAATGACTTCTCATGCCTGTAGGCTTGAATTAGTGGTGTCTGTCCTTTCCTGATGACAGGGTGTATGACAATGAAAGCCTCTTAGGTGCCCCCTGAGGCCAGAGACTCCTGTACTCCAGCCTCATTCTATTTTAGAGAAATCTCACAGCTGAGCTTCTACAGTCCTGAAAGCTGGATAAAATCCCCTTTGCATAGAACATCTAAGACCAATTGTTTATCTCCCTTACTCATATTCATCTTTTATAGAGTTTCAAAGATTAATGGCTACTAAGTTGCAAAACAGTACATTTCTTCAATTTCCCTGCCCTCAGTCCTAGGTTTGGTCTGCCAGCTAGCTGTAGGTAAATTACACTGCAACTTCTCCATTTCTAAATAGGAAGGAAAAGGGAAATGAATACCAGTACGCCTACTAGGAAGAACACTAGCAAATAATTTCAATATGCAGTAGTCTCTGTGAATTAGTTTTTTACCTTAGTGGGGAAGTCCATTACAATTTTACTATAACATTAGAACTCAAGATAATGTTCTTGATTTTTGTCTGAGAAATTACAAAATATATTCACTTTTTTCAGTTCCAAGATGACCATTTCTGTATTCCTCAGACATAAATTAGCTGTTATCATGACACTCTTCATTGATTCATCCAACAAATATTTATTGAGCATCTGCCATGTACTAGGAAGACAGTATATGGGTGACTGATGATAGAGCAGTAAATAAAATAGGCATGTTTTGGATTTCAGTACAGTTTGCTGGGCTTATCCCTGGAGGTATTATCATTTTAGAAGATGTTTCATATAGGATCTATTTTAGAATCTTTTAGACATTAACCCAACTTAAAAAAGAACTTGGCTCTCTATCCAAAATATACAGTTGATTGAAAATTTCTGAGTGGTCAATATCCACAGATAGATTGCTACATCATAAATAAAATATATATTAAAGAACTAGCCTAGTCCATCAAGGAACTTAGTAAATAGCTAAGATATGCCTTTGTGTAAATTGTCTCCATTTACATGACAATCAACTAGGATGCCATTAGGTTGTTGTTTAAATGCGTGTGTATTTCCCAAAGCCCATCTATTTGGACCTCTCCCTATTCAGAGCTTTTATCACCAAACTTGGGAAGAATAGGTCAAGTTTAGACAAATACGGCACCTCCTAGGCCAGAAAGCCTAGACCCAATGGGAGAATATATGGAACAATGCAAGAATAGATTAACCAAGAGACAAAGAAAAATATCTTTTGAATGATAGGATCTCCCAAGCCAATCCACTTCCCTTCCCTGAAAATTCCATGTCATTAAGCAAGGTTCAAATATTCAGGATAAATTAGAGTTATGTGTTAGTTCCCTAACCCATGCTTTTAGAAATTTACTTCTGCTTGCCAATGAGCAATGTTCCCACCTCCCTTAGAAGATTTATGACAAGTCTTTGTAATTATGTGCTAATGTATTTCCCTTTCTTCATTGTCCCTGAAAGTCTTTGAGAACAAGGGCAATATCTTAGTTATCTTTGAATCCTTAGTACCTATAACAGTGCCATCACACACCAGGTATAGAGGAAATGAATGGGGATACCACCTGCCCCTTTGCAGAGAAAAGGATTCTTAGAACTATAACTTTTCCTTTTATTGATCAAGTCTGAGATCAAAACAACTTAGGAATATAAATGCTGGAATAAAGTTATGTCCCCAAAAGTAGTTTGGTTTACTCCATCTGTCAAACTTAGACAAATAATTTATTTATCTTATCTGCTATTTAATTACCTATGAGTCAGGGGTTAAAAAGATAATGAAAATCAGATAATTCTCAAGAAAATCATATAAAAAGAGGTTTATATTCAGAGATGACTAACTATTGCCTGTAGGCTTTTTAGGTCACTTTCATATATAAAAATTAAATTGTTTAACATTTATAAAATACATAGTTAACATTTATTAGCCATGATGGGAAGGATATTTTTGGTGTCACTGCCTATACCTCCACTGAGATATATACTATGAGACATATAGTTATTAGAGAGATTGATCGGTGACTTAAACCAACTTTCATCTCCCAGGTCACACATTGCTCATTCTCTGTTTGAACTGGTGGTCTGGTAGCTATACACTTTCCACTGATTTGGCTTCCTTCCCACAGTCTCCAACATTTCCTTTCAAACATCCAGTGTCCTCTTGCTGAGAGAAAAATAAGCCTACGTATGACATGGTAAATCTGTCCCTTTTCCTTTAAGAAGATATCATTACTAACTGAGCATTGAATTTTGCATTTCCCAGCCAGTCCCCATGAAACAAGTCTATACTCATGGCCAGTTGCTTTGCACCCTATTTTCTTTTGCTGAGAATAAAGATACTACTTGACCACAAGAAAATAGTAGCTAACTTACTAAATGCCTGTGTTATGCCACAACAGGTCAAGGACATACATGATCTCATTTCATTGCCATGGCAACCTTAGTAGAGTTTGGAATCCTTCTCTAATAAGCCCACGTTCTTCCCCATTATCCCATGAGCTTTCTCATGAGTTGCATAAAAGCCAGTGAGATTTTTTTTTTTAATATATTTTATTTTTGCATAGAAGAACTGAGGTGTAGGTCAGAGATGCGGGTGGTAAGAGGATTCACCAGAGACAGAGTGGGGAGCAGAACAGGCGGATCTACTGAAATACACTGCTGAGGGGAGCGGCAGGTGAGACAGGAGAGGTCTGCTGTGACATTTGGGTAAGCTCTATGGCCAGGGATCAAACTCAGGCCACAGCAGTGACAGTGTTGAAACTTAACCCTTAGGCCACCAGGGAGGCCTGAGTCATTGAGATCTTCTAATAGAAAACTTGCTTCTGAGGTATAGAACATGCAGCAACAAAATCCAAAAAATTCAGTCCAGTGGGCTAAAAAGTCAGGTGAGATGTGCATGGTATGAGTGACCAGAAAAAACTAAGTATCCAAGGCCTCCCTGGTGGCACAAGGGGTTAAGTCTCAGCACTATGAAGCTATCTGCAGTCACTGCAGCATGAGTTTGATCCCCAGCCAGGGAGCTGACCCACATGGCACAGCAGACCTCTCCTGTCTCTCCCACTGCTCCCCTCAGCAGTGTATTTCAGTAGAGCCTCCTGTTCTGCTGCTCACTCTGTCTCTGGTGAATCCTCTCACCCTCAGCACCTCTGGCCTACACCCTAGTTCTTGTATGCATAAATAAATCTTAAAAAAAAATACTATAAAAATAAATCTTTAAAAATAAAACTAAGTATCCAGAAAAACTCATTGTGCACTGGATTAAGAGTCAGATGGCTCGGGCCTCCCTGGTGGTGCAGTGGTTGAGCGCTGCGCTGTGGAGCTGTCAGCAGCAGCTATGCGAGTTCGATTCCCGGCCCGGGAGATTACCACATGGCGGGGCAGACCTCTCCTGCCTCACCCGCTGCTCCCCTCAGCAGTTTGCTTCTGATCTGCCTGTTCTGCTCCCCACTCTGTCTCTGGTGAACCCTCTCGCCTCCCCATGCCTCTGGCCTATACCCCAGCTTGTATGCAAAAGTAAATAAATCTTTAAAAAAAAAGAGTCAGATGGCTCCATACTTAGCTCTTCCACTTTGATTGTTTCAACTTATTCTAACCTGAGCTGAACCTCAGTTTTCACATCTGTAAAAAGAAAGCAATAGCTGTCATGATTTGTTCATTGTTGTCTTGAGATTGAAAGAAACCAATGCCTGTGACGTCCTCTCAGCTCTACCATGAAGGGAGTGAGGAAAGAACTGCTGTTATTATTTTCTGTTATTCACCATTTGCCATGCCAGAGTTCTACTGTTCTTTCTTGGAGGTTATGTGAAGCCATATGCTTTGTTTCCTCTTTTTAATGTTGAGTTTGCTTAAAGAAACAACAGGTTCTTGTTATCATGTTATTTTTCAATCTGAGCAGCCTGGATAAGAAAATGGGAAAAATGTATTGTCTTTGATTTTTCTTTATTTTGCGAAGGATTTTAAAAATGCTTTTGAATATCATCTCTGCTTTGGAAATGGTCTTATAATTCTCAGGCTGATTGGAGACCAAAAGAGGCTCCATTATGGCTTGACTAAACACTGGTCCCCACCTTGCTTACAGCGTTGAGTTTTAAGGCCCTTGAAAAGTTATAAAAAGATGCTAGGCAAAATTTGCTGCTATTCTTTAGCTTAAGAAAAATTTGCTGAAAGCTATTTAGTGAATCATTATTGAAGCTACATCTGTTGACTTCATTTTGTATTCAGCTTTGCATTAAGGGGCTTTTGTTGTTGTTGGGGAGGGTTGAGTTCCTTATTAAATATTATGTGTGTGCATATGCATTTTTTGTATGCACATATAATATGCATGTGGGGAGGTGCAAACAGACTCTTGCAGTCAGCCTTGGGCACAACATTCCTTCTTGCATCACTTTCTTGTCAAAACTTCTGGCTTTATTTATGTTCCAGTAAATATAAAACCTGTATAGGCAAGTTATGTGAACTACAAAATGCACGTTCCTAAGCTGTGTTTACAGAATGATTCTCTTTTTCAAACTTAAGAAAAGCCTCCAAAGCACCCCTGTATTTTGGTCAAGGTCCCACCAAGAATTCCAAGATGCTAATTGTCTCCCCTGCCCCCTCCATGAACCAAATGATACAGAGAGGGAGTAGTGATGAAACTATCAGGTTTTTTGTTAAAGTTAGGTTGGAAAAAATGATTAGGACCAACAGCCAGAATCATACTATCAGACTTCCTACTATTTTATTCCTTCTAGTCTACTCCAAATCTAAACACTGATGCCCACCCAAGGGCATTAGGAATATGGCATCAGAAAAATGAGGAGCCAAAGGCTTGCTAGCTTACCTTGGGTCCTACCTCCCTCCTTCACTTATCTCTCCCAAAGCTCAGAACCTGCCTCAGGAGGCTTATAGCTTGCAGGTACAGAAAATGCAAGATTGCCCTGGGCAGACAGAGAAAAAGCCAAATATGGGCTAAACTATACTCGCTCACTGCCTATTTCCCATCTCACAGAGCACTTGCTTTGGGAGTGGAAGGAGGAAATAAAGAAGGGGTAGAGTGAATGATGTCAACTATCTTCCCAATAGTGCTCTTCCCAAAGAGTGGAGGCTCCCATTATAAAGACCAAGTCAAGAATTGATGAGTCTTTGAAAAGTAGAAAGTGATTCCTTCTTTTTCCACACGACTAAGAGAATACTTGAGTTTTGATTTTTAAGATCCCAAATGCAATTTTACTGACCCTCCACCATCAGTGACTCACTACTCTAGAACATTGATTCTCAAACTGTGGTCTTTGGTGAGGCAGCTACAGTGTCACCCATGTGAGAAAGGCACTTCTCAGGCCCTACCCTAGAGCCACTGAATCTCAAACTTAAGTGATGGGGCCAGAGTTTTGTGTGTTGTTCTAACTTCTGAGTGATTCTAATGGGTGCTCACATTTGAGAATCACTATTCTAGAGATCTTAGTAGATCCTTCAAATGGTTACATTGATCTTAAATGGGATCTGGTGAGGATGAGCCGTTTCTAGTGTTCTCTACCTTCCAAGGCTGTGACTAGGTACTTGGAGAAAGATGAACTGTCTTGGGCCACTGGAAAGACATCTCTGTTCAGTCTTATCAGTGAGGAAGGTGAGTATCCACAGAATGAGGATGGAGGCTTGGGTGGGGAACAGAGGGCTTCTTTTTTATGCTCAATTTCAAATTCCCACAATTTTCTCCTCAAAACTCAACAAAACCAGAAATCTCACCAAATGACAGACAGCCCCTTTCTACTTTCTGCAGTCTCAACCTGCAGCCTCTGAAGGATACCAGAGTGTTAAAGCAGTTCCTGTTGTCCCTCTTCTGGGCTCCACAACAAACTGTGCAATGCAAGGAGGGGCCTTCCCCTTTTTCTCTCATCCTGGCAACTTCTATTTTTTTTAAAGATTTATTTATTTATGCATACAAGAGCTGGGGTGTAGGCCAGAGGTGTGGGTGGTCAGAGGATTCACCAGAGACAGAGTGGGGAGCAGAACAGGCAGATTGACTGAAATACACTGCTGAGGGGAGCAATGGGCAAGACAGGAGAGGTCTGCTCCACCATGTGGGAAGCTCCCTGGTCGGGGATTGAACTGGTGCTGCAGTGGCTGCAGATAGCTTCATAGTGCTGAGACTTAACCCTTTGCGCAACCAGGAAGGCCCTAATCCTGGCAACTTATTTCTGCCCATCTTTTCCCAAGGGTAGTTTGATGTTCTGATCCAGGGCAGAAATAAGAAGTTGTTATCCTGGCAACTTCTTATTTCTGCCCTGGATCAGAACATCAAACTACCCTTGGGAAAAGGAGGCTCACGGTTCATATCACTCTTCTGTTCCCTGCCTCTCACTTAGAATCATAGATTTGAGTTGCTGGTGCAGATCCTATGAGTGGCACGTTTAAAAATAACAAGTGACTAGGGATAGAGATAAACCACTGACTAAAGTTGCAGGGGTGAGCATGGCAGACAGAGCGTCTGACTCAGAGTTCAGTGCTTTTGTTACTGGCCACTGCCGCTTCCATTTCTTCCAAATTTTCTCTCCCTCACAGACCTACTCTCTAATCAGAAAATCTCTCAGTCTGTTATCCTCAAATGCCTTTGAATTCAAATGGTGACTGATACGAGAGGATGTGATATAAGTGGGGTAGGGATATTCCCATGATTCTGAGCTGCCAGGCAAAATTTCCTGAAAAAAGTTGACTGTGTTGTATTTGCTTATTTGGGTTTTGTATGACACAAACCCAAATATAAGTGGTTTAGGCAAAAATTGAGATTGATTGGCTCAAAGAATCTGAGTAAATGTTGAAAAGTGAAAGGGGAAGGGCAGAGGAAGCTGGAATTCAGTAACAAGTGCAGTGTTTCACTATCACCATGACACTGGCTCTCTGCCTTCTGTTCTTACTTCTTTCTGAACATTGACTTCACTTTCTACTGTTAAAAAGTTAGTTCCTTCTGCCACATACCAGAAACATAAGCACCCAAGTTGTACTCTCTACATCTACAATGGAAGAGGGACTGCCATTTTTTGCTTGTCTTCCAATGTTCAAAAATCTCAGGGAATGGCTCTTCTTGATCCAGTTTGGGCCAGGTATGCACTTACACCAATCAATTGTGAGTTTGGAACATCATAGAAATGATAACTTACATGCTGGTCCCACACAATTTGATTGGGGGCAGAACCAGTTTCAAGACAGAGATAATAATTTATCCTTCCTTTCTTGTTTCAAGAGTCTGGGTTGGATAACAAACCATAGATACACTCTCTGCTGCTTTAGGAAGAGAAATTAACTCACCCTCAAGAACATAAGGAAACTCAACAGAAGTGAAGGAGGATCCTTTTTTCACATCTTTCTGGGCTCAGAATTTTGTGTTTCTCTAGCATATGCCCTCTTCATTATAACCAATTCATTGATCCATTAATTATTTATTTTTACTACTACATGCTAGGTACTATTCTCAGAAATAGGAATAAGCAGAGACCAAAGTAGATAAATTCCCTGCCCTCACAGAGCTTATATTCTAGTACAGAATGACAGATAATACTATGAATAAAATCATGCAGGACCAGCAGGTAGGCTGATGATCTTAAGAGAGTAGAGTGTTGATTTAGAAAGGTTTATGAGAGAAGGCATCTCTGAGAAGTGGCATTTGAGCAGAGGCCAAATTATCTGAAGGCTCAGTGATTTTTATATCTCATTCATGTTATGTCATTATCAGAAACCCATTCTTGATGCCATCCTTCACTAGCAGCAAAAACAAAGTGGACCTTGACCTGAACAATATAGATAAGTTTTTCCATTATTTTTTCATTTATCTCTCAGATTTCAAAACCCTGAGACACTTATAGCTCCAGGGGACAAGGATAGAAAGTGACTCCATAAAATCCAAACTGCTTACAGTGACAGAAATGAGGGCTCACTCTGGATCTCTGGGCCAAATCTTTCCTCTTCTGGCTCACTCTGCCTCACTTTGATTGACTATGTTACATATTCAGATATTCTGATGAGATGGGGCACTATGCCCTCTGCAGGTTGATGGACCCAAGATTAGAAACAAACTGAAGAGTTTCCATATGACAGTGAACTAGATGATTACAACTCTTACTTGGGGTTTCTTCTATAGCTTCTTAAGCTGTGCCTCATGTGGGCTCCTTAAGGGCATATGTGGCCTCGTGGGAGAAGATGTGAAAGTGAGTTCTTGTCCCAGCCAACATTAATATTGAATCCTAGCACAAATTCCCCTGGGTACACACAATGAGGAGAATTGGAGAGGGAAAGGGAAAATCTCCTACCTTTGCATTTATTGCCTGGAACCCATTTTTCCATCAATCACTTAAAATACCAGTGTAAAGCCCAGTCATCTCCAGTGGAAGGAGAAGGTAAACATGAAGGCTTAGCATCTAATTGAAGGATGGCCTGGAAGAAGACACACAGACCCTGGAAGAAGAAGAAGTGGGCCC
Source organism: Scalopus aquaticus (assembly GCA_004024925.1). Lineage (NCBI taxonomy): Eukaryota > Metazoa > Chordata > Mammalia > Eulipotyphla > Talpidae > Scalopus > Scalopus aquaticus. Next base: position 26,270 of record PVIJ01012467.1, read on the forward strand.
CAATATGCTGTTAGGCTATAAGGTTGTTTTATCTCGACCAGCAGGCACATTCAGCAGCCTAATAGCATTTTTGAGGTGCCTCTTTGTATTCAATAAGCTGGTGACTTAAAAGAATGGTGTCCTGTAAACACAGAATTTTTTCAGGTCACTTAACAGATATTTGTATTGATTCATTCTGTGTCTGTTTAATGACACTTGTTTATTTTTTCTAAACTGTTTCCTCCATTATGATCTTTTTTTAACTTCATGATAGCTTTGGGAAGGAAGATAATAAAGAAATAATAACCATTTTGCAAATATAAAAACTGGGGCATAAAAAATTGACAACCCTGGAAAAGAGCACTTACTTATACGATGGCAGAGCCAGTTAAAGAATGAAAATTGACCCAGATGTCCAGTTTTGTACCTAATTCATGGATAGAAAACTAATGGTTTCTATGCTTAATACTATCTAAGAACTTATTTTATTTGGCCATTGCCGGGTTTACAAGTATTTTATCTGAATGCCTTACAGCAGGGTATTTTCTCTCCAATATGGCACAGAGCCTAATATCACATGTCTTTATATACCTGGCCCAATCTACATATCTTTATTATCTTCCCAGTCCCTATAGGCACTTGAGTTCACTTCTGCTGCCTACCAAAATTATAGTAGGCAAAATTATGGTTCAGTGGTTCTGCAGTCTGCCAGAATCAGATACAGCTATAAATTTCCTAGGTTATTTTGCCATAACACTTTCTTCCAGATATCTTCATTAGTTATGTCAATGTTTTTGAGAGATAAGATTGGGCAAATAAGTTGCACTATGTAGATGAACCAAGTATTTTTTGATCTGAACAGAATTAGAATTGCTAATTTTGTTTTTCTCTCTCTACCTGTGACAGTGATATTTTATAATATATAAAATAAAATACACAGAGCTGAGGATTTCATAGAAAACCAATTATATTGAAGTACAGTTATCAAAATATTTTTTAAATCATGCTATATAGTAATATGTGATCTTTTTGAAAAATAAAGCATTAAGTAACAATATTTCATGGTGAGTTTAATAACTACCACAATTTCAAAGTGGTGACAAGAATATATGATGTTTTAAGATATCTGCAACCATGTAAAGTGGTTTGAAGACATCTGAAATTTCTACTGGTGATACATCAGATGGGAGGAAGCCAGTGGCGTGGAAGAGGGATGGGGCCACATGTCATCCAGGCACCAGTGCTAGCTGGGAGACTGAAGCAGTTGTCTTTTTTGTTGAATCACAAGTTACCCTAAAATTTAGTGGCTCAAATAGCCCAAGCATTTCTTTTTTTTTTTTTTAAAGATTTATTTTATTTTTGCATACAAGCTGGGGTGCAAGCAAGAGGTGTGGGACGGTGAGAGGATTCACCAGAGACAGAGTGGGGAGCAGAACAGGCAGATAGGGTGCAAATACACTGCTGAGGGGGGCAGCGGGCGAGGCAGGAGAGGTCTGCTGCACCATGTGGGAATCTCCCCCGCCGGGCATCGAACTTGTGCCGCAGCTGCCCACAGCTCCACAGCACTGTGCTTAACCCGTTGCACCACCAGGGAGGACCTGCCCAAGCATTTCTATTGCTCATGGGCCTGTGGGGTAACTAGGTGGTACCTCAGTCAACTGGTAGATTGCATGAGGTCTGGCTGGTCTATAGTGTCCTCGTTTCCATAATGGTGGTTGGTGTTAGCTCATGACTGGGGTGACAAGTGACTAGACCATAAGTCTCATCATCCAACAGCAAGAGAAGGCAAGGCCCAAACATGGATGCATTCTTCAAATCTGCTTAGACCACATTTTCTATCATCCATAGGCCAAAATAAATCACACAACAAAGCACAGTCAATGCGAGAGGGGCGGCCGTCACAGCTCCCACCAATCTTGGGAGCATAAGTAAGAGAATGCCCCGCTGTCTGCCACAGTTGGACACGAGCCTCTGCCAGTCTATCCTGGAGCTATATAACTTCCACTAAGTTCCACAAACCAGGAGATTTAGACATGGGTTGTCATTGCCCTGCCACCATAGGCCTCTTGGTTTCAAACTCCAGTGAAACCTGGAGGCTTGGGGTTTAAATTTTGCCTATCCTTGGGTCAAGAAGACACTGGGAACATCATGCTGCCACTTTCCTAGTTGGCAAAGCAATCACAAACACAGGTGTCAGGTAAATTCAGGGGGGAATCAAAGGGAAAATTGTTGCCTTTGAACAGTGAGGATGAATAAGCCTTTCTAGATGAGCCATCAGTTTCCTATAGTTTTTTTTTTAAGATTTATTTATTTATGCATACAAGAGCTGGGGTGTAGACCAGAGGTGTGGGGAAGTGAGAGGATTCACCAGAGACAGAGTGGGAAGCAGAACAGGCGGATCTACTGAAGTACACTGCTGAGGGGAACATCAGGTGAGGCAGGAGAGGTCCGCTGTGCCATGTGGGAAGCTCCCTGGCAGGGGATCAAACTCATGCTGCAGTGGCTGCCCATAGCTTCATAGGCTGAGACTTAACCCCTTGCACCACCAGGGAGGCCCAGTTTCCTATAGTTTTATGGTGGTGTTTATCTGAAATTTCACTTGGGTTTGTCTTGGTATTGGAAGACTTTTTCACTATCCTTCCAGAAGTTACCCCACCTTTTTTGTTTGTTTGTTTGGATTTTTTTTCTTTCTTTTTAAACTGAGTAATATTGTTTAACAACATTGTATATCACTTAGAGGTATAAGGATCATCCGCACCCAGCACCAAGATGTGCATAATCCTCCACCAGAAATCATTGCGCCCTCTCCCCACTTTGCTCTCCCTCCTTCCCCTCCCACTCTGGTAGCCTCAATTCCACAGTCAAATTTCTAGGGTTTGTTTAATGGTTTTGCTTTATCTACCCTTTGTTTTATTTCTCTGTATTCCACATACAAAAGATACCATCCGACATTTATCTTTCTCCTTCTGACTTATTTTTCTTCACATAAACCCCTCCAATCCCATGCATGTTGTTACAAATGGCGAGAGTTTATCCCTGTTGAAGCAAATCCTGCTTTCTCTTCTAATTGCAAGAGCTCCCCATATCGGCAGCCAGCCCTCTGCCCAATGAGCACTTTGGAAATGGGAACCCGAGGGAGGAGGCAGTGGAAAAAACCCTGAAGGCTTTTCAACTGTACTGCTGCGTCATGGAAAACCAGCCAGGCACCTGCCTCGGGCCTCGCAGCAGGCCTCAGCAGAGGCTTGTCTTCCTCCTTCCATAGATTAGCAGGGGATGTCTGACTCACCCTGCTGTCTAGTCAGGCGCTTCCGAAGAACATTCTGAGTCCTGGTTGTACATTTTCTCAAATCACTTCAGACATTAGGTGTCAGGCCTCTGAAGATCAAGTCCTGGGCAGAACACTCTACTCTTTCAGATCCTGCACCAGTTTCAGTTTACTGAGCCCCCTTAGGGAAAAAAAAAGGTAAATTCTTTGTTGGAATGCTTAGGCTACATCTTCCCAGAAGCTGACTCTGAGAGACGGATGTGAACAGACATATTTTATTTGGGAAGTGATCCTAGGAAGAACTAGAAGGTGAGCAGGGATGGGAAGGAAACCACTATGAGGGGCATTATTGAGCAGGTGATACTCTGTTGGGCTCCACACTGCTAGGGCCCTCTCTTATACAGAGCAGAAAACCAGGCTGAATACCTCACCCACCTGGGGGCAAAGAATCTAGACTATTTATGCACCAACTCCCATCCTTCAGTGGCAAAAGCCTGTTCCCAGAGGTATAAATTTGCACCTTACCCTGTGGGAAGCCAAGCCTCCTCCAGAGACTGGAGAAATCATTAAGGCGGTGAATCTTAGGTGCTTACAGAAGAAGCCCTCGGAATATATGCCAAGGAGATCTAGGTGGAGCAACAAGAGGTAATTTTACCAGCTGTCATCTCCAGACATGTAAAGCTTCACACAGCTGTCTCCAGTTTTGGCACTCTGATATTTCAGCCCTTCATTTATTCAACATGTAATTCCTTAGGCTTCTACTGGGTACCATCTATTCAGCATCTATGTGCTAGGTACATAACACATATATCATTTCATTCGATTCCCATGACAACCTGAAGGTATTATTAGTTTCATTTTGTAGGAGAGAGAAAACTGAGTTGCAGTGAGGTTAAGTAAGACACTGTTAGTCTTCAGAGCTGAGATTCTCATCCAGGTCTCCCTTCAAGCCTAAGCTCCAGCCATTGTAACTCCCATTCCCTCTAGGTGAGAGTCAGTTCTCCTGCTGACTGAGGAAGGCCAAACCATGCCCAGGCCCTACTGTTCTTTGTCTCCACTGTTCCTTTCTCTCTTGTCTCAAGTTGTCCCAGGGAAATAACCTCTGTCCCTTTGGAATGCTAAGCCCCCTCTCAGGGAAATGGGGTGTCTCTCACACCCTCCAGGTTTCCTTTCTGAGCACCATGAACCCTTACTTCAAGTCCACGTCATCCTTGAATCTCTGGGTACCTAAATACCCTCGAACTCACACCCACCCATGATCTGTGTTCCTTCAACCAGCAACTGCCAGGCACTTTGGCAGGGCCTATTGCTTTTCTTATCCTGTTGAAGGAGCTGGAGAACCATGTCTTCCTGTGGCATCTTGTGACTTTAGGGCTGATTTCACCCGTGGGCTTAAGCAAATAGAACCAAATGGTTTGTTTTTAACCATCAGACCAAAATGTAAGTCCCAATTTACTGTTGTTAATATTTTAAAAATAAAATGGCATGGGGTGAGGCCAGGAGAGGGAATAATTAATTTCAGCCTGCCAGCAGGGGAGTGGGAGGGAGGCGGCAGCTCTCACAGTCTCAGAGAGGATCCTGCAGCATCAACACAAAACCTCAGCTTCCAGGTGGCAAAAAATATAGAAAGGGGTATGGGTGGGGTGCAAACCCATGCTGCACAGCCCCATTTTACTGCTAAAATAGACTTCATGAGACTCATTTTGAAAAACAAGGCCAATAAAGTATCCACTGATGCCAGTACCACCTCTGGTGCTCTTAAGCTGGTAATGGTGAGTGACTGATTCTCTTCACCCCTTTTGGGACAAAAACAGAAGTGAAGGTTGGAATGGGAATAACTGAGAGAATGGGGTTAAGGTGTTTGATGGAAAATGCCCTGATAAAGATCAGCGTGTATAACTTTTATACCATGGGGCCAAAAAGACCATTTAGATGACAAAATCCAAAGTATTTGATAATGGAGAAGGATGAATAGAGGACCTCTTTTATCTCTACACTTAGATCCCTACAGTTAGATCCGTAGGTGTTTTTGAACCACTTGGCATGCTGTGCCTTCTGTGCCCCTATGTTGGGGTCACAGTATACAATCATGGAAGGTCCAGCTGGACGAAACGTTGGGATATCTTTCTTTTTTTTTTGTTTGTTCAAGCTGGGGTACAGGCCAGAGGTGTGGGTGGTGAGAGGGTTCACCAGAGACAGAGTGGGGAGTAAAACAGCAGATCAACCAAAATACACTGCTGAGGGGAGCAGTCGGCAAGGCAGGAGAGGTCTGCTGCGCCATGTGGGAATCTCCCTGGCTGGGCATTGAACTCACGCCACAGCTACGGTCAGCTCCACAGCTCTGCGCTTAACCTGTTGCGTCACCAGGGAGGCCCTGGGATATCTTTCACTGCAGCCCCTCACTCATTAGTAAGGTTTATGGCTTTGTTTATGGAACCCTGGTTAAGCAGAGCCTGGTTCGAGACGCAGTTCCACAAAAGACCACAAGGAACTTGAAATACACTCAGCTCTTAAAGGAAGTACAGGTTCCCCCCCACTATCTGAAAGTAAAATCTTCCTATTTGGTAGTTACTTTGAGGGCCTGGGAACATGATTACCATAAATTTATATGAAGAAAATTTTGAGCATTCTACTTTCAGATAGTGGGGGAAACCTGTACAAGGTACACTTGGAGGAGCCATATGGTTGGTCAATGTGGGGTGCAGCCACAGAGAGCTACAGAATCTGGGGCACATGCCTTTATGAGGGCTCATCAGTGAAGTGATTTAGAATTAGACTGACTGATTCAAACCAAATAAAGCAGGGTTTTGATAAGGGGGTCTTTATTTAAGGATAGATAAGGGCACAGCCCTGGGAGGCAGGGGAGTCTGTTCTCACAAGGGCTGATGGGGAACATCCATCAGGTACTAGTGCTTGCTAGTGATTCTGAAGGCTGGTATCTATGCCATGCACTTGCAGGAGGGGATCGTGTCCATTCAAGATTCCTGAGGCAGCAATACCATGGAATAGTTTAACTAAACTCTCAACAGACACCAGAGGCCAAAGACTTCACCTCACTGAGTAGAGTTGCATAATAAAATTTGCCAAAATCAGGATAACAGCTCAGATCATATAATTCTCAGGTTTGCTTTTCTACATAGTACATAACCTCCCACAAGATTGCCAATTTTTAGTGATTCTTCTAGATTCACCTGTTTCTGAATGCATTCAGCATTTATTGAGTAAACATCTACTATGTATCTGGTACTATGCTTAAAAAGCTGGAGTTAGAGTATGAGAAATAATGGTACATAGAGATATGTCAAGTAGTGATAGAATTACACAAAGAAAAACTAAACAGGAACAAATGATAGAGTCATACTATGAATTATGGAAGCCACTAGTCACATGAGTTTAAGTTCAATAAAAATGAAAAAGTTCCTTAGTCATACAAGTCACATTTCAAATGCTCAGTGGCTTCAAATGCAGTATTGAACAACACAGGTTTATGACATTTCCACCACCACAGAAAGTTCTACTGTGACAGACTGGAGAGAGAGATATGGGTGGTCAGGGTTCCGTGTGCATTTTTGCCTTGGAGACTGAGTAAGTGTTCGTAGATGCTAGGTGACCATTCTCCTAAGGTCACTACAAGCAGAGACATAAGTAGAAGACAGTTCCTTCGAGGAATCACAGCAAATTTCAAATACCACCAAGCTTTCATCTAAGAGTGAAATATTTCTTTTGAAAGTCCTGATCAAAAGCTGCTTTCATAAAATGCAAATCAGAACCTGAGCTATTAGTAAAAATTCACATTTAATCTGGACTTTTGAAAGTAAAATATCTCATTTAGTAGGTCCCATAAAGACTGGGAAAAGAGCAGATGCCATTGGCCTGCCCCGACCACCTTGTAGAGATGAGAACCTAGGACCAGTTGGGTCTGGACCTGAGACGGGCCCTGAATTTGAACTCTCCACAGAGCAAGGAGAGTGTCTGCCTCCACTTGTCTTTCCATTTGCTTTTCTGCCTGGTCTTTACCTGCAACTTTGGAGAACAGTTGGATTTCATGTAAACACATGAGCTTCACAAACAAACACATCATATAGGACATTTCAGATAATTAATTATCTGAAATATTTTAAAGGAAAATAGGAAGAACAATGATGGAATGCTCTGGACTTAATCTGCTGGATTGGGGAGCCAGCAGTGGAGAATTATTTCAAGAAGTCATTTCAGATTTCAAATGCTATCGGACACTACGCCAAGGGCTTTATGTGCATGAAGTCATTTACTGTTCACTCTGGCTGAACAGGGTAGTTCTCTCAATATTTGCAATTATAGAAGACTTTGTGAGGTCATAAGGCATAGGCCCAGATTGTCACTGGCTGTCAGGGGTAGAAGCCACTAGTATAGAAGCCACTAGTGGCATTGCTGGAAACTAGAGACCTTGGGAAACTAGAGACTACATAGCCCCCAAGCTAAATCACAATACCCATGAACCCCCGCCCCCCATGTAGGGGAACAGGGGGGCTTTGTGGGGTAGAAGTTCTCTGATTTCAGAGAGGTAGCACAAGGAACCTATAGGGGTCCTTCTCCAGCCTAGGCGTCTTCACTGATTGCTGGGTAACACCAATACTGTGTAGTACCAGCACCACCACACAGTAGGCACACACGCGTGTTATTTCAGTTTCCATGGGTCACAAATGGGGCTGTGTGGCAGGGCTTTCTGACCTGGGTCTCAAAGCTGCCCTCCAGAGCTCACGGGGGCTGCATTCTCATCTGGAGCCTGAGGACAGCATCCAAGTTCATTCAGGTTGTTGGCACAATTCAGTTTCTTGCTTTGAAACACTGAGGGTCCCGCTGCCTGGCTGACTAGTGGCCGGAGACCGCTCGCTGTTTCTGACCAGACGGCCCCTTTCCAATGGAAGTTCACATCTTCAAGGTTAGCAGGAGAACCTCTCCAGGTTCTTTTAGGTGCTTTCACCTGCTTAGTTCAGGCCCCAGATAATCTTCCTTCTAATTATCTCAAAACCAACGGAGTGCCTTTACCTTTTCCATATAACATAACCTAGTCAGAGAATGACAGCCTGTTTATTCGCAGTTGCTATTATCGTGCCCCAGGAGGTTACACACAAATCTTGTGTACCAGGGGTGGGACTCTTGAGAGCCATCCAGGTAGAATTCTGCCTCTCGCACTGGGGAAGCCCGGTTCTGCTTCCTTCTTCCTCCAGCAAGTGCATGGATCCGCATTACACAGTCCCACGCCTCCCAATGACCATCTATCAGCAGCCATGCCTCCTTCTGAACTGGGTAATTTTGATGTTTGCAGACCCGCCTGCCAGTCAGAGTTAAAACCCACAAGCATTTTTTAACCTTGATTGCCTCTATCCACAATCATCGTTCCAGAAGCCGCAAGGCCCGCAGAGCCCTGGAGAACAGGCAGGGGGCTGTAGAGGATTCAACTTTCAGTGTTTGCTGTTAGCGACACGGGGTGCAATGTGAATGGCTTCAATCGTTCTCTGAAGCCAGCAATCACTGTAGGCTTTGGGGGTCCCTGACACGAGCCTCAGAAGTGCTTCTGTGAAGCAGCTCCTGGCGTTCTTGAGAATGCCCTGCAGTCTCACTGAGTTTCCACATTGCTGAGCAAGAGCTTTGGGGCTAACGACCCCCTTCAAGGGAGCCCAGTGTGGGCGCCAGAGCCTTCGGTACACAGAGCCCTGCCAAAGCTGGGAGGCCTTGAGCCAAAGAAAGCGGTAGAGGCCTTGGCCAGAAAGACAGGAGTGGCTCTAGATCTTGTGGGAGCAGACTGCTAGAGGAGGCTTAACAGGAGGGTAAGGGGAGCATCTTTGTGCTGTGCTTTATAAGCGGCCCATCAATGCCTCCTCAGCCTCAGAGGGCATGGAGTGGGTTTCACATTGTGTATCTTCATCCTAGAGTTGGTGCCCATTGCACCTGCTGATTCTCCCTCCTTCTGTCATTCACAACTTATTTATTGAGCATCTATTATTGCTCCTTTAAGCCCTGGGGAAATGGGTAGACATGTCCAGCAAGGTCTTTCATGGAGATAGCATTTCGATGGGAAGAGACAGACAAGGACAGTATCAGATGCAAGGCTGGTTTGTTCAGAAGCATAATAGATCTGTGCTTGTGGAAGGAAGTGGGGGTAAGATGAGGCTGTAGAGTTAGGGAGAACCAGATCAACCAAAGAGCTGTATGGTTTTTGTTTGAGAGCACTGGGAACCTTCTGGAGGGTTGAAGAAGGGGATTGGTGTGCTCTGACTTACCTTTTTATAAGATCATTCTGGACTGTGGTAGAGCAAGGGAGGAAACAGAGGCCACTAGGAGGCAATGACAATTCTGGAGTGTGACTGGATAAGAAATTTAGACCCGGAGAGGTGACATGGTTTCTAGAGAAACTGTTTGCAAATCATTCAGTAAGGAAAGATTCTCAGATGCAGCCTATAAAGACTGCAGGGAAGCAGGATGGTGCAAAGCAAAGGACCTGGCAAGGATGTGGTCTCTGCTGGGACCCTCAGTCTCAGCCTGACCCCACAGGGAGCTCAGAGTGTATATGGCATCACAGTCCGTCCTACCTTGAGGCACGGAGGGCAGGGTTTCCGCAGCCCTGCGTCATCAGTCACTGGCCAACCTGGAGTGCAGGGGTCTGCTGACTCTCAGGCAGCTCAGGAGGGGTGCCTCCATCAGGGGTGGGGCTCAGGAGAAGTCACAGGAATAAACTAAACCATATCAAGCTCAGCACCCACCTGTAAAGAGTAACAGGGATCTGGGCAAGGCATTTCCAGCATCCGTTAGAGAAGCCAAGGCTTTTCTGAGTGAGGAAGGGAGATGACTAGGCTATAAAGTGCCTTGCCACAAAAAAAAAAGTTCCAATTTTTAAAAATAAATTAAGTGAGTTAACATGAGAGGTTTGTTACAGGAGGAACCTCTCCTTACCCTCAGGTTCTCTTCATACCTTTAAATAGTCAGCTCTCATTATGCACTCAAAATAGGAATTGATTTACAGTGTTCCCATTCACCCAACTTCTCAGGAACAAATTGCATGCTGGAAGCATAAATGGAAGTGGGGATTAGTGCACCTAAACAGTATGTCAGAGTCTCCCACCGAAGAGATGTGATTGTTTCTGAAACTATGAGAGAGAGAGCAAGTTGCTCTGTTCTGGAGAGACTCACCCTGCTGCGTTGCAGAAAAGGGACCAGTAGTTAAGGGGTAGAACCACCTTAACACAGCTGCCCTTGTCACTTTACTAAGGCACACAGAGTGGCAGAGCCAGGATTTGAACTGAGGCTGTCTGATCCCAAATGCAACAAACAATAAGTATAGAGTATTGTGAGACTTTAAAAGGGGAGTTTAGCTTGATCAGGGGAAGTGAAAACATATGTGACCTCCTAGGTAAGCACATACCACATAAGACAGAGGATGAGAGAGGGGGAGAAAAACAGAGCTGTTTGGAAAGATTAAGGAATCTTCTAGTAACAACCCCCCCCCCCCCAGTCAACTAACATTAAGTATCCTTTTTATGGTAAGTCTCCTATTTCCTATTTTTTCTCTTACTTTCTCAATTCTTGAATGTGCACTTTGGAAAAGACAGTAGGTTTCTGATTTTAGATCAGAATGGATGTGACCTCTTTCAATAACTGAAACTGTTGTCCAGCATAAAAGAATATGGACCATTCAAAACACAGTCTCTGCTATGTCTTCCACACTGAAGAATATCAACCAGCCCTCAGTTTTTATGTCAGGAGTTTGGTAATGCAAAGGAAGCTTCTATTTGTGAGAAATTAAATTAGCTATCAAATTGTATTTTGGGAGAACGAATGTTCACTTGCTTCTGGGAGTCTAAGTACTGTTTCCCAGACAGAGTGGGTTTCAAAATATCATATTTAAGTCCTCACCCTCATCTGTCCCCGCTTTCATATTCTTGCACCTGAACTCAGCTACAAAATTCTTGGTGACAAGCGCAATCTTACCCATCTTTCACACACACACAAACACACGCACTGAAAATTCCCATGTGGTAAGTGCTTGATAAATCTTTATAAGTGAATTTATCATTAAATAGGCTTATGACACGATGCTGTGATGTGCTTATTTACTATCCAAACTTAAAGCCTCAATAATACATGCAAATCATAGCTATGTCCTTGCCTTTGTCCCAACTTGTCCTCATAAAAAAATCATTTTTTTGCTTCCAAAATTGGCAAGGAGCAGAAGTGTGTTAATTCACACCATGATAGAAATTTTAAATTTACCTTTACTGACTGCTGAGACTTCCAAGCTCTTCATGCCCTTCAGCCCCAGAATGGGTGTCCCTGAGTTCTGGCATTATTTAGTAGAGCTCCTTGAAATTCATTTTATGCTTGAATATGTTAATTCCACTCATGTCTGAAGCCTGCTGGGAAAACTCAGGATTCCAGTGGTTTCACTGGACACATATTGATTCTGAATCATTACGTTTCAATCTCATATTGAATTTTCTTGATTTAGAGCAAAGAAAGGCTGGTGGGTGGGTGTGTTCTCTGCACACTTGTTATGTCTATGGGGTGGAGGGGAGAAGATGGACAGAATGAGATAACAGAGGTGACCTGTTTATTGAGAAGGACAGCAACTGGCACTTGTGTGATTCTCTTAATCTGTAAAAACTAAACGATCAACTGAGACCAGGAAATTTTGATGTTTGGTCAAAACATCTTATAGAGGACCTCCCTGGTGGTGCAACAGGTTAAGCACAGCACTGTGACGCTATCCAGAGCCACTGCAGCACTAGTTCAATACCCGGCAGGGGAGATTCCCACATGACGTGGCAGACCTCTCCTGCCTCGCCTGCTGCTCCCCTCAGCAGTGTATTTCCATCAATCTGCCTGTTCTACTCCCCACTCTGTCTCTAGTGAACCCTCGCACTGCCCCACACCTCTGGACTACACCCCAGTTTGTATGTAAAAATAAGTAAGTCTTAAAAAAAATCTTATTGAGAAGAAAGAAAAGAGGCAAACCACAGTGACTGTGGCAGGTGTATGTGTTGGGGGCTGGGGGGTGCTTTTATCCTCGTCCCTTGCACCTGTACAACCTGAATGAAAACTGCCCACTTGCTGGGAAAACTCACTTTCCAGACAATTATCCTAAATTCCCTACCAAATCGCCACCTTCCAAGTCATAAAGAATTTCATTAACCAGCTTACTGTTTTCAATAAAAGTCAGAATTATGACAAAAAAAAAATTCATGGTCTCCTTGAAATCCAGAAAGAATATATATGCTCAGTGGCCCTTTATGTGGAAAAATTAGGACAGTAAAAAGAATAAATCATTACACATCACTAATGTTCATCCTTTAGAAGTGTCTGCCAGCCCGACTGCAGCATGTTTGTTAGCTCTCACATAGTCAGTCAGACACAATATGGAAAGGCCACCCACCATGTCCCAGGCATTTCCTGGCATCAGGTGTGATCTAATAGTGTTAATGTTGGATTCTTTGGTCTCAGATCTGGGGGAAGTTATTTAACCTTCCTGTTCCTCAGCTTCATGTATGGGGGGGGCAGTGATTATAGGGTTAAGATGACAATTAGCACACAGCATTTAGACACTGCCTGGCATATAGTAAGTCAACTGTATAAGAATGCTATGCTTCTGAACACTCCTAATGGCCTCATTCATCTAATTAAAACCTGTTGGACACAAAGGTTAGAAAAAAAATAGGGAATATCTCAGCTCTGCAAGGGTTTTTCTTACTCTCCAAACAATGAGTGAAGCTTCAGCGAACATTTTAGTTCTGCCCAGAAATCAGCCACCAAGCTCCTATTAGTGGATGGTTATTCACAGAGCAAAGAGGTGCCACCAAAAATCACTTGGGCAGATCTGTAGTGAGATCTGGGTCCAGGGATGCAATGACTTTTTTCAGACTCCTAAAATGAAATGAGATGACAACAATTATTTTGCCAACTACATTCTTCCTGGCCCATAACTTCAGTATTTCTTTTCAGGCCAAATGGACATTAAACTAGAAATAAATTCCATCTTCAATAGAGGAAAAGGCTAAGAATAGAATCACTGGTTGTTCCTGAGTGCCATATGAAAAACTGATATGAAGTCATGCTTCTTTTTTTTCCTCTTGGCCTATTTTCTTTCATTAAAGGATGTGAAGACAGCACCTTCCATTATGGACACGCCTTCCAAGCATGCATTATTCTGCTCTACTTGCTGCCTGCCGCTTGCTCATACTGGTAGTCCAACTGTCTCTAGAACTCCTAACATAAAAAAGTGAAAAGAATTTGACTGATGGTAATGGAAGGCAGAACAGGATAATGACCTTATAGCAAACTCATGGGAATATCCAGTATTTCAGTTTTGCTAAGTAACAAATAACCCCCCAATGCAGTAGCTTCAAGCTACATTTCTTTATTTAGCCATAATTCTGCAAGTCAGCAATTTGGGATGAGTTCAGCTTTGCAGTTTTTCCGGTCTTGGTTGGACTGTGTGGTCTGTTTCTGGATTATCCAGGAGCTTGTGGCCTAGTGGCCCTAGCAAAGATGACTTATCTGTGTTCTATGTGGTTAATCTCATAATCCAGTAGGCTAGCCTGGGTTTCTTTACCTAGAGGTGGCATCAATACAAGGTAAAATGGAGAACACTTCAATCCAGTCAAACATCTTGGGCCTATGTCCATGAATAATGAGACCTAAGAAGTCGTTTTTCCTGGTTGATTGTATGGGAATGATCAAACTCACACATGTATGTTTTGAAGCAAATAAAAGGTATACTTGACCTTAAAATCGAGGGCGTGGGAGCAGGGAGACCCATGAGGACCCATAAAATAAGCCATAGCCAACCCCAACTCTCCTAACACAGTTGTTAGCATTTTTCTTCCTTCTACACAAATCATTTTTATAGTGTTTTCTTCTAGCTATAAAAGTAATTCATGTTAATTGCAGGAGAAGTGTGCAAAGTAAAGCATTAAAAATGATGAATCATGATCTCAGGGACCACAGACAATATTTATAAATATTTAGTATATATATGTTATAACATTGCCAGTTTCTACCTATAAATATCCAATAACACTATTTGTTGAGCCCTGTGTCAGGACTTACGCTTTACATGTTGCTAATTCATTCAATCCCTACAACAACAATTAGTTATAAGAAGAGGGAAATGAGGCACAAAGAGGTTATAAATGCTTGAGATCACACAGCAAATAAGTAGTGGAGCTAGCATTTGAAAGTGTGTAGCCTCACTCCTTAAACCATTCTTGTTTTTTAAAAAGATTTATTTATTTATGCATACAAGCTGGGGTGTAGGCCAGAGGTGTGGAGGGGTGAGAGAATTCACCAGAGACAGAGTGGGGAGCAGAACAGGCAGATTGACAGAAATACATTGTTGAGGGGAGCAGCGGGCGAGACAGGAGAGGTCTGCTGTGCCATGTGGAAAGCTCCTTGGCTGGGGATCGAACTTGTGCTGCAGTGGCTCTGGATAGCTTCATCCAGATAGTTAAGTCTGCTGAGACTTAACCCCTTGTGCCACCAGGGAGGTCCTTAAACCATTCCTGACCATTAAAATGTACTGCTGGTTCTTATATCAGTGTTACTCAAATTCTAGTATGCATCAGAATCCCCAGGGTGGTTTGTTACAACACAGATTGCTGAGCCTCACCCTCAGATATTATGATTCATTTTATCAGGGGTGAGGCCTGAGAACATGCATTTCTGACAGCTTCCCAGGTGATTCTGAGGCTGCTGGTACATGAACCACACTGAGTAGCTCTGTTCACAGAAATAATTGGGCATGAGCTGCTAATTCTGCTTCACAGATGAAAGGACAGAAGTTCAGAGAGATTGTAAATAAACCACGGACACAGAGCTGGTAAACTCTAGGTTATATCCATTTTCCAGTTTACTTTCATAGAAGACAATGATCTAAGGCATTTTTTCACCTAGTTTTAATCCATGAATTTCTTCTGATGAATCTGTGGTGTTCAAGGAGACATTTCAGATCTTAGATGCTACTACTCTGAGAAAGAGGCATTACTGGGAAGTGCAGCTATATTATTCATTCATTCTTCATTCGTTTATTCATTTTCTGAGGGGCTTTTCCTGGGGAAACTTTGGAATGGTTAATGTTATGAGCCCTGCCCCCAGCAGTCTCCTCCTATGACATTTAAGTGACTTCCTTATCAAGAAAGGGTCTGAGAGGGAAAAAAATGCACAAAGGTGTTGCCTTTTGAAGCTACAGAAAAGGAACTTGCTCTCAACACCTCTATTCTATTTTTAAACAGCAAAGCCCCTGGTAATATTTCAGAGTTTCTTACAAGGAAAAAAGAAAAACCTGTCTGTGATCACAAAGGCTTCATGATGTTCTAACTTGATCAAGTATAGCTTTTGTAGCCATGCAGGATTAGCTCATAACTTTCTGCTTCTGTGTGCTTATCACTCAAAGCATGATCCAAGGACAAACAGAATTACTACAACTTGATAAAAATGCAAATTCATAAGCCCCCTTCCAGAACTGCTGGACCAGAATTTCAAGGGCTAGAGTCCAGAAATCTGTATTAGCAATTTCTTTAAAAAAAAAAAAAAGAGTTATTTATTTATGCATACAAAAGCTCGGGTATAGGTCAGAGGTGGGGAGGGGGGCAGTGTGAGAGGATTCACCAGAGACAGAGTGGGGAGCAGAACAGGCAGACTGACTGAAATACACTGCTGAGGGGAGCAGCTGGCGAGACAGAAGAGGTCTGCTGTGCCATGTGGGAATCTCCCTGGCCAGCGATCAGACTTGCGGCAGTGGCTGCTGATACCTTCATAGGCTGAGATTTAACCCCTTGTGCCACCAGGGAGGCCCTGTATTAGCAATTTCTCCTGGTGATTTTTGTGCAGCTAAATTTTTAGCACCCTGGATCTACTGAGAACTCTGCTTCCCAATAAGGTAAGGTGACCCTCTGGAAAGTTTGAAGTTGCACATCTCAAACTGGTGATCAGGATTCCATTTAGGATCAAGTGGAAAGCTTGTGAAAGCATCAATTCCTGGGCCACCCTCTTCTGATATTCCAACTCAGCAGTTCTAAAGTGGGGCTTATGAATTTGTATTTCTTTTTTTTTTTAAAGATTTATTTATTTATACATACAGCTGGGGTATAGGCCAGAGGTGTGGAGTGGTGAGAGGCTTCACCAGAGACAGAGTGGGGAGCAGAACAGGCAGATCAGAAATACACTGCTGAGGGGAGCAGCGGGCAAGGCAGGAGAGGTCTGCCGCACCATGTGGGATTCTCCCCAGCTGGGCGTCGAACTCGCATCGCTGCTGCCGACAGCTCCACAGCGTAGAGCTCAACCATTGCGCCACCAGGGAGGCCCCTGAATTTGTATTTCTAATCAGTTCTGTGGTGATGCCAATGCTTCTAGGACTGGACCACACAGCAGCTGGTACCGCTTCAGCCAATGTCCCTCGTAGGAAAATAGAACAAGACTGACTTAAACTTTCAAAATCTCGGATTCCATAGTTACATTAGGGACTTCATTTTTCTCAGAATACCACTTAGTTTTAAAACTTATTTTCATTCATAGTCTACAGTGAATTTACAGTACAGCTGTTTATCATCCGGGACATTTCTGAAAGTGCTAACTGAGTCTTAAGGAAGTGGTTAAGGTAGAGCTCCATGGTTTCATGTCGGGAGACTTTGATCACCTCCATCTGCTTAGGACCAGAAATTCTGATAAACATTATATGGGGCTACATTTTCTGGGTACATTAATCAGGCCCCACAAGAGTGATACCCAAATGGCTCAGAATGGTCTCCAACTCCTCTGGAATAGAGACCATAAAGTGCTTCTTCCTTACACCCTCAGATCTCACCCTCTATGATACTGAGACCAGTGAGTAAATGTGTGTGTATGTGAGGTGTGTGTGTGTGTGTGTGTGTGTGTGTGTTTGGGGGAGTGGGTATATGTTTATATGTGTGTGTGTGAATTCTTAAATTCCTTATTGGACTCTCCAGCCAATAAATATCATGTTCAAATTTATTGAGAATGTATTTCCTTAAATAATCTAAGGAAAATTGTTGCCAAAATAGCTGCAGGAAACCATTAAACACACACACACACACACACACACACACGAGTAGCTATTCAAATGAAAGAACGCAGGATCATATCACATACAAATGTTATAAAGAAGTATGACCTCTGCCCCTCACCCTCAAAAACATTTGCTTGATGTTTTCTGCCTACAGGTCACCGGGTATAAAAGGGTGGCATTTGAGGATCTGTTACAGGGGTGGAGAATGCAAATAACAGAGGTCAATGTAGCATAAGTGAAAAACACTAGACAGGACACCTGAGAACACGGAAGTCGGTGCGGTGGGTGTGCTCAGCCTGGGCCACCAGCCTCTTCCAGAAGATGCCATTTGTGCTGAATTTTGAAGACTGAGAGGAGCTGGCCAGATAAAGAAGGCAAGGCCAGGATGGGAGTGATACTATGGCAAATGAATAAAAGGCATCTGAGGATTATGGGAAAAGTAAGTAGGTATGCATTTTTATCAGGTTTGTTCCTGAGGGAGCAATGATTAATAAGTATGAGATTCAATTCCTTAGAAAATGTTAAACAAACCTGCTGCTACCTCTGGAAAGGAACACATAAATCTATTTGAAGGGCTCTGTGTTTGCATTTGTGATTAAAGCAGGCTAACCTTTCCTGGGTGGCTTTTGTCTTTCCATTTTGTTATTTATGAAATCTTTCATTTTTATCATATCCCCTCAAGATTGTAGCTGTGTGAACTAGAGGCCCAGAAAAGCCTGTTTACCTATAATATGTCCCTGCTAGAAAGTGAGTTTATGGAAATTTTAGATATTTGTGCAGTGACAGGAAAGGAAATCTCAAATGTGGAAGAATGGAAAGAACAGGAGCCTGAAGAGACTCAAGGTACAAATTATCCGGACTGACACTTGTGTTTGCCAAGTCACACTATCACTTAGTGCCAAGTAAGAATAAATGAGAAACTTTCTTTCACACATGGCTGCCATGACCTTCCAGAACCATCTAGAATTCCGTCATCCTTCAATGGATAAGAAAATATGTGCCCTGATCTGCTCTCTGGAAATATCTGGGGACACAGGATACAATGATAGAGTCACACACATATGCACACACTCAGTAATGCTAAGGCATAATTCCAAAAAGTTAAAACATGCATCTCAAATCAACCCACAGTGAGTATATGTCAAATATTCATTTGCTTCATTGGTGAGAGTACCAGTGGGCTGAAAAAGCTCATCACAGATTCTTTGAAGAGCAAAGATTTATATAGACAAGTTAGGAGAGGAATGTTAAGATAAATTCATTAAATGCAAAACTGATTGTCCTATAAGACAGTAAAGTTCTAACTGTTGGGTTTATCTTTTCTACCAAAGAAAAAACACTTGCATCTCTCTACTAGGCAAAAGTCATTTGCTCAGTCTTCTAAAAAGTAACACTATTTATGCAATCTGGTCTCTAATTGAGATGAAATAGTAAAAACTTTTGGGGATAATGGATATTTATTTATTTATTTAGTTTAAAGTTTTATTTATTTATGCATACAAAAGCTGGGGTATAGGCCAGAGGTGTGGGGAGCGGGGTGAGAGGATTCATCGGAGGCAGAGAGGGGAGCAGAACAGGCAGACTGACTGAAATACACTGCTGAGGGGAGCAGTGGGCGAGTCAGGAGAGGTCTGCTGCACCATTTGGGAAGCTCCCTGGCTAAGGATCGAACTCATGATACAGTGGTTGTGAATAGCTTCATAGTGCTGAAACTTAACCCCTTGTGCCACCAGGAAGGCCCGGATAATGGACATTTATTATTTTGATGGTTTCACTACATGTGACAAAGGCAGATTTTGTACTTTAACTATGTGTGTTTATTGTATACCAATTATCCCTCAATAAAACTGTTAAAAAAGAAAAAAATAGTAAGCCAAAAAGGGGCACATTTCCCTAGAAAATTAGATGATCCTTGGGTGAGTCTAAAAGACAGCACTCCATTATGATATAAGAAGATATTATTTTCTTTTTGCTTTAATTCCAAGTTTTGGAAAATTTTTCTTGATACTACTTAGAATAACGGATTCTAAAATCAGAGATTTAGGGCTTGGGAGTTGCTTGTTGTGTCATCTTGGGCAAAATACTTAAACTTTCCCAAGGCTCATAGTCTCTATCTGAAAAAAAATCAAAGATACTATATCATAGGTATAAAACTAGGGTTAAATAAAATAATGCATGAGTCCTCAGTACAGAATCTAGCACATATTTTATTAAACACCTCATAAATGTTAATAGTTCTTAGTTGTCAATTTTAAGGAAGATGAGAGCTGAGGAACCTGAGTGTGATAATGTGACTAGAAAGACCCTAGACCAAGAATGAGGCCCTAAGGAGCTGGATAATATTGATCAAGTCCCTTCTCTTTTTTTTTTTTATAATATATATTTTTATTGTTATTTATGTCTTTTACATTTTGCATTCCCCTTGGGTAGCCCACCACCAATTCACCCGTGATCCAACTCCATGGTCCCTTGTGTTCTTTTCTATTCCATTTTGTGCCCTTTCCCTTCCCTCCCTCCGGCTCCTTCCCCCCCTCCCCCCCCACTGATTGTCTCTCTCCCACCCGGCCTCCCTATAGTCCTGTTATAAGTGAAACCATTCAATATTTTTCTCTTTCTTTCTGGCAAGTCCCTTCTCTTTATCATCTCTCATTCCTTATTTGTGAATTTGTGAGAAGAGTAGATGAGGACCAAAGTGTGATCTAACTTTTAAAGTAGAATTCAGTCAGGCAGCTCTCCTCCCACGACTGCCTACGTGTGTCTACCCTCTTTTTTTCTTTCTCCTTTTCCTAATAAGCCTGTCCTCTTAAAATGTAAAAATAAATAAATAAATAAATAAAGTAGAATTCACTAAGCAAGCTTTGAACTGAATCTTGGTGGAATTCTGGCTTCTTCACATCCATAATTTATTCCAAAGTTCCTAGGGCTAAATGGCCAGCATGCTTTAACTCAGAGGTTGGTTTTGAAGATGCCAAACTTAGGCTTTCTGGGGTCAAGTCTCAACTCTGCCACTCTGAACTCATGGGCTATTCACTTAATCCCTCTCTGCCATGTTTTCTATTTGTAAATGGAGCTAATAAAGGCACCCCCCAGAGTTGTTGAGACTATTACATATGAAGATGAGTGATCATATGACAAAGATTCCAGATACTACATGCTGATTCCCTGTTACCTTTAGGGCCTTTGACATGTTAACACTTTTCAGAGCAAAGAAGTTTGAAAATGTTATTTTTGTATTTAGGACAATTAGTTTTGGGGGTGCCACTCAATAATATCTCAAAAGGTATATTTGGGGTACTAACACAACTTGTCTAACAGCGGCATATACAGTTTAATGATAAACACATTCCTCTGATCTACTCGTCACGCACATCCTGGGCCTGGAGAAGAGGTGTTGACACCCACAAAGGGGCTGGCCAGGCAGGTTTCATGGTGACCTGGCCAGGTCTTCCACCCTGCTGACTGGCAGGGTTCCCTAAGCAGGATATGCTCTTGTGTTCCCACAGAGTCCACAGATGACTTACCATCTGCTTTTGGCAAGATGGTTCCATCTAGTTCTTGGTAATGCTCTACCCAGAACTGCAAGAGTTAGCTTCAGAGGTTGCTATAGCAGACACTGTGCATCCCTCATGAGATCCCCTTGGGTCTTGTTTTCAGTCCACAGCTTCAGGTTTCAAGCTAAAGGCAAACGATGGCTCTACTCATACCAAAGGTTGCCCACTGTAACCCTGGAGAGGATTGCCATACTCTTACAGAATTCCAGAAATGTCTGGGTTATATCTGTGCTTATCTTGGCCCCAATCAGCGTCTTTTACCAATCCTGACTGTGGAAGTCCGAAAGCCCAGTCCCCTGACCTTGAGCTAGAACATTCAATACCCCAGCACTCCATGCAGGATGAGGATGCGCCTGGGGCTTCCCCTTTGCTCAGCTTCTCCCCATTTCTCCACCTACTTCCTCCATCTCTCCCTAGTCTTCCCTGGGAATGATCTCCCCATAAGTCACATACACATAAATTTTTGAGTCTGGCTCCGAACTCTTCTCTTTTCCCTCTCACTCTCACTTCCAACAGAGAAATGACTGTTGAGAATTTGTGGAACCCCAAAGGAAAGTGTCTGCCAAACCAGGGCTTGTTTTCAACATTTGCCCCCATATTGAGCTACTTGCTTTGTAACACTTTGGGGACTGCAGTGAAAGCAGAATAGGAAGGCTTGGCCCATGCAGTGGATAGAGAAAGCATCCTCAGTGAATAAAAACCCTGTCCCCAAAGCAAGGTACCATCTAGTCAGGACTGCCTTGAGTCTGGGGACTTTCATTCATATTCTGGTAACTTCAGGAGCTTCAGGAACTTCTCCCGAAACAGATGCCCTCTGCTTTGTGCCTACTGACCTCAGGAAATTTTCCCTGGCTTTCTCCTTCAGCTCTGCTATAGCAGGGGTTTGAAAGTGCTCTTTCTTCATCTGAAGTAAAATGGCTGATGAAACACAATAGGATTCAGCCCCAACCATCTTTTAGCTAAGAGGACTTGAAATGTCATCCAGGGATCTGTTCCCTAGAAGGCATCAGGGTCACACATAGCCTGGCCCTTGCTAAGAGAAAGATCTGCAGGATCACAAAGTGCAAGCAGATGCATCGGCAAGTATAATGACCATGACCTGCCATGTTTCCAAAAGTAGGGGTGATCTCACATGGACTCTTGTGCTGGAAAGCACTTCAAAATATGATTGCATAAAGGGACATCAAGTGTTGCCTGCACCTTCACCACACATGACACCTTTAATTCTTGTCCACCATATCCACATGTGTGCATCTTTAAATGAGCAAATATCTCTTGATCAAGATAGAGACTGTGCGGGAAAGGGCAAATGAGTCAGAGTTAGCTCCCCCTACTTTTTAAAACAGTAACATTCACACTTACATACCTTTTCTTCTGGCTCCTCAGAGTTGTGGAAATTCACTGAAGTCAGCTGTTCTCTTTGTAATTCACAATCACCAGTGGTCCATATGATGCCTGGCAATAGGAGATGAACAATAAGGGTTTCTCTGATTCCATTAAGTTATAAAGAGTAGCAGTGCTAATAATGTACAATTCATTAAAAACTTGGTAGGTGAGTCGACCTTTGCCACAATGTAACAGAGAAAGCTTGTGGTTTAAAAGGAGACTTGTGTCCTATAGTCATTTAAAATGTTTCTGTTCATTTGAGCATAATTAAAAATTCTGGCCTCCTTATCTTTTGTAATGTGACTAATAAAGTGAGGTTTCATGTATTGAGTTTAAATAGTGCTATTAAGCACAGAACAATAAGATTGTAATGATTATAGAAACATTTTAAAATAATATACATATATCTATAAATGAATATCACTAAATCCAACAATGGTAATAAGTCAACCTTGGACATTATGTGAAAAGCTTCATAGTTAATGAAGAGTCTAAACCACATCACAGAGGGAGAATATTTAAAGTAGAACAGATGGATTTAGCTTGTTATTGGGCAAATCTACAAGATGCTTGTAGAAAGATTAAAACCATTTTAAGAGAGGATAATCTTTGAGTTTTTTCAACACCTAACAGTTCTATAAGTGAGAGTTAAAACCAGAACTAGGTATATGATCAAAGAGTAATGGTTAAAATGGAGACACAGATACACTCAAAGTAGTTTATTACTAGTTTAAACCTTTTTTAGGTGCATCTGTATATCTATCCACTATTACAAAGTATAGTGAACTAGCCTATTTTATTTATTTATTTTTTTTTTAAAGATTTATTTTTTATTTTTTATACATACAAGCTGGGGTACAGGCCAGAGGCGTGGGGCGGCGAGAGGGTTCACCAGAAACAGAGTGGGAAGCAGCACAGGCAGATCAGAAACACACTGCTGAGGGGAGCAGCGGGCGAGGCAGGAGAGGTCTGCCACGCCATGTGGGATTCTCCCCGGCCGG
>PVIJ01012468.1:0-49518 GCA_004024925.1 Scalopus aquaticus
GGTGTGCGTGCTGTCTCTCATTCCCCTTCCCCCTCTCCTGCTGCCGCCGACGCTTTCCCCACCACCCCCGGGGACCCAACCTCGGTCGGAGCCGGCCTCCGACATTTACTATCACCTCTGAGTGAATACAATGAGCTACAATAAAGAGAAATGTAAAGCTAGGCTCTGCAGTGCAAAAAAAAAAAAAAGTATCTGGAAGATGAGCAAAACGGGAGCCAGAGGAATCAATAAAGTGGGATTAGATTCCAGCTTTTAGGTATGGTAAGGACAGATAGGAAAAGAAAAACAGAGCCACTTGGGAAAGTGATTAAGGTACTATAAGCAAAAACCCACCTGTCAGAATGAAAACAGTATTTGAAAACAATGTGAAGAGTCAATTTTGACCGAAATTAGGAAGCTGTGTTGGGACATAGCAAATAATGATAGAGTGAGAAACGTAAGACAGAGTTACAGCACAAAGTCCCTTACGTATCCAGCAGCCTGAACACAAGCAAAGGAAAGGGGAGCAAAGGATATTTTCTTAGCCTGCCTGCTAAAATTGTCAGATAAAGATGATTTGGTTAGAATACCATGTAGCATGAAGGGAGAAAATGCTAGAATCAAGGCAACTTTCTCAAACAGATTAAGTGCACAATGATGAAGACCAAAAATGGGGGAGATGTTTAAACAGAGAGGGGGCAGATGCAGGAGGCATAGCAAACCAACAAAAATACATCCTGATAGAGGAGATGGGAAGTAGAAAATAAAAAGAGAGGTAGAAGAGGAGTCAAATCTAGTTTCCTCTGGTAGGAATGAATAAGTAGGGAGACAAATGGGGTTAATTTTGTAGATGTCATACTTGAGGCAAAGTTAGGGACTTTAACATGACTTTTCACAAAAAATATTTCCTTCCCCACTGAACTCAAAGTATTTCAAAAGTAAAACAAGACAGCATGTATGGACGTATTTTCCAGGCTTATATAGCCTGTATTATAAATATGGTATTGTTAAAAAAATGTTTTATTGTTATTTCCATTAATAAAGATTACAATATGATAATTACAAGGCTGAGATTTGAAGAGGCTCAAAGGCTAGATAGATTAAAGTGTGTCTCCTTGGAAGCTAAGATTAAAAACTCAAGTATAGATGAGTTTACTTGGTAATATGGCTAAAGAGAGAAGGGCAATAGACCTACTGTGTTCATACCACATGAAAGAACAAATGCTTAAATTTTAACAGGAAGTCTAGATTTAAATAGCTGTGTGAAGATTTTGTTTATTTTGTCACATTTGAATTTGAGGCCAATGAAATTCAATATTTAGATAATGGACAGCTCACTATATTTTATTTTTTAATTATTACTCTGCCATATACACACACTAACACATGAGCTAGCAAAAGAAAAAAAAAGATGGCCAAAGCATTGTGGCATGCAAAGCAAGCTTTCACTATATTTTCAATCATTCTTGATCAAACTAACATAATAATTTTATTGATGTTTCTGTGTCTAAGGGTGTAAGAAGATACCAGTCAGAGATCTATGAGATGTATTTCCCTGCAATGCAACAATATCTAATTAGAGGAAATCAGTCAGGTGATTTACCCAGTTAAAGGGTAAAGGAAGCTGATTATCCTTAGCTTTGATAAGTAAATTAAAGCAGCTAAATGATATAGAAGCTGAGATAATGCCCTGGGTGAATTAATTGCTAAGAAAATCAATAGTCTATAACTTCTGGTTGGTAACAAGATTTAATTTAAGGCTTACAGCAGAGCATAGTTGTTTTGCATGGAATCCCTCTCAGAAATAGATTGCCTTCCTGAAAAACAATTCATTTCAGACTTGTCCTTTCTCATTATTTAACACTAATAAGCCAATATAGTGATGACTATTCTAATTACTATAGTTTTTAAAGTACACTATCAAGTCACATAAATGAGTTCACTGGAATGTTATCGAGAAATTGTGTGGCCCACATACAAAACATGCAAGCCAATTTTCAGTTTGCAGCATATACAGTAATGAGCATGTGTAACCTTTAGGATGGAGACGGAAGTAAGTACAATTATTGATTTGACAGAATGATTTTTCACACTTCAAAAATACAGTAGCATTTAGATAAATTTGTTCATCCGTAACAACTCAAAAGTACATAATGCTGATATAAAGATCAGCACCTTTGTGCTGAACCTTTGAAAAAGAAAATCAGGGGAATGTTTATATGCTAATTAGGTTGTTATCAGGAAAAATCGTAGATTGTAAATATGACTTTCCCACAAGCTCCTAGTCTTTAATTTACTTGTTTCATATAGAGTGCTTTCTATCTCTTCCCCCTCCAATGTCACAAGCATGTCTGCTTGTACTAAATTGTGAGATTATCTCTCTCCTCCAGAGCTCAGCATCCTGCTCTACTTAGTCACTCTAGTGATTTGCATAGGTCAATCCATGTCAAGTAAGAACTGAATGTCAGGCCTCCCTGGTGGTGCAGCGGTTAAGCGCTGCGCTGTGGAGCTGTGGGCATCAGTGACGCGAGTTCGACGCCCGGCTGGGGAGATTCCCACATGGCGCGGCAGACCTCTCCTGCCTCGCCCGCTGCTCCCTTCAGCAGTGTATTTCTGATCTGCCTGTTCTGCTCCCCACTCTGTCTCTGGTGAACCTTCTCGCCGCCCCATGCCTCTGGCCTGTACCCCAGCTTAAATAAATAAACCTAAAAAAAAAAAAAAAGAACTGAATGTCATAATTTACAAGTGTATGTCAGCAGTTATGACCTTCCATAGAAGATAGGAGTATAGGTTGAAAGAAGAGAATATACAAAGATTCCCAACTGCAGTGCATTATTGGAAGAGTTTATCATTTGCATATATTTATTTTGTATTCACCAACACATCTCAAATGCTCAGAGATATGATGTACATCATTTTCATCTTAGGATTTCACTCAGCCTTAAACAATGCACAGGTTTATTTCTGGGCTCTCAGTTCTAGTCCACCAGTATATATATCTGCTTTTGTTCCAGTTCCATACTTTTTTGATTATTATAGCTTTGCAGTATTAGTTTGGGAGTGTGAGACTACTACTCTTCCTGGTTTTTGTCAGGATTGCTTTAGCTACTCAGGAATTTTAGCTATTTAGGATTTTAGCTATTCAGGATTCTTTAAAGAAGGACAATTAATCAATGACAATGGATCCAAGAGTATGTGCTGGAAAATTAACAGTCTCTTCAACAAATGGTGTTGGGAAAACTAGATAGCCATTTGCAAAAGAGTCAATTATATCACCATCTCATACCTTACACAAAAGTTAACCTGGGGGCCTCCCTGGTGGCATAGAAAGTCTCTGTGTTATCAAGCCAGTCAGTGAGGCCTGAGTTTGATCCCTAGCCAGATAGCTAACCCACATTATTTTCACTTCATGGTGCAGTAGACCTCTCCTGTCTAGCCCGCTGCTCCCCTCAGCAGTGTACTTCAGTGGATCCACCTGCTCTGCTCCCCACTCTGCCTCTGGTGAGTCCTCTCACCGCCCCACACCTCTGGCCTGCACCCCAGCTTGTATGCAAAATAAATAAATCTTTTTTAAAAAAGAAAGAAAACAAAACAATAACTTAAAAGAAATATATGTACTGCTATGTTCATTGTGGCCCTATTTAAAATAGTGCTATTATTTTGTCAAGGACAAAGGAACGGATCAGAAAAAATGTGGTCTACATCTATAATGCAATACTACTCAGCTATATAAAAAAGGATGAACTGCTGCCATTTGTAATAATATGGACGAACTGCAGAGGATAATGTTAAGCAAAATAAGACAGAAGGAGAAAGACAAACACTTATATGTGGAATACAGACTATAACAAAGAATCAGTCAAAACCAAATCAGTAATAAACTCCAATTGCAAAACTGAGGCAACCTGGGTAGGTGAGTGGGGGTTGGGAGTGAGGGAGGGAAAGGGACCAATGGAACATGGTGGAGGATTGTTGAGACACCGGTGATGAGCAGGGTATGAAAGTATATATTTATAGAGGTTTTAACCTACAACTTCTAGAGCACATCCAAAGATGTAAACCTATTTTACCTGAACATAATTTGGTTGGAAAATGTGATGAAAGTTTTGTTACTTACATAAATAGAATGCAAGCCCATTGAAGCCAGGGAATTTATCTCATTTATTTTCACTTATAAAGGAGCCTGGTTCTTGCCCAATTAATGTTAGTTGAATATACACTTATATAAATACTAGTTGAACTTAATAAAACTAAAAACTCGTGCTTCTTCTGGTGGGGAATATAATCCTGACTTGCTGCGTCCCACCAACATTACAATTTATCTGAGTTTCCACAGGCCGAAACCACATCAGAGAAAAACTATCAGGTAATACGAGCTAAGATAATAACTAACAAGTAAAAAGAAAACAATCTAGGTAGACATTGTCTACCTATATTAATTGTCTACCTATATTAATCTTTCATATAAATAATTCACTCCAGATTCTGCAGAAAATCTACCCCCAAACCTCCAGAGATGTGGTAGGATATCCTGAGTTTATAAGAGAGAAATTGCCTGGACACATTTAAAACAGCAAGGAAGATTAAATAAAAAAAAAAAAAACTGCAATCGTGATCAAGACTCAAGACTACTGAAATGAAAGAGACTGAACTCAAATCGTCTGAAACGGTCTTTTGTTTTTAAACTCTAGAGAGAGCTATGACCTAGTAGAAACAGACTGAAGAAGTTAGGGGAGGAGGTTGGTCAAAGTGATTAGGTCATCTGTTTCCTAATTGGCAAGTATCAAATTAGGTTCCTAACCTCCTACAGAGACCAGAAGACAGGGACTGCATCTTTCTTGATGATTACACTTCAAAGGGAGGGCTCCAAGGTTATGGAGAAAGACATCCCCAGGTTATAAAACTGTCAAGAGCCTGGCAGAAGACTTATATGTCACAGGTGCAGAGGAAGGATTTACAATGGAAAGTTTTCTAAGGCAGATGCTCCCAGAAAAGGAGATCGTAGGCCAACAGTCAAAAAGTCTGTCTAAAATTTAGTGAAGTTGAGGCAGCTACGAAGGCTGTCTTGGCCAGCGCATTGAGACAGACATTAGAATCAGAGTTGTGACACTGGGGAAGAGCTGGAAAATAAAACCTGGTAAGTACATGCTCCCTGGTGTCCCCTTATACAGAAGTGTACCCTCCAAGTTTGCCTTGAATTCTTCATTTTGCCTTATATCTACTGCCATTGTAACAAGAAAAATTCAGTTGAGCTATTACACTTTTTTATCCAAATATTTTTAAGATAAATCATTAAAAAAAATAGTGAAGAGTACTTTAATGATATGCTTTAGTGATATTGATACTTTATTGATATTGATATGCACATAAAAACTAGTCTTCAAAAGACTTAGTTGGAGGCAATAAAGAGACTCAACAGCATTGCTCAAATTCTGACTTCATTTCTGTTAGCTATCTGACCTTATGCAAGTTATTCATACCATTGTCTTTGTTCCCTCCTCTACAGGAAAGAGGTATATAGGAGCTAATAGAATAAGTATAAAGCCATTATTAAATGCTTAGAAGTGTATCTGACAGAGAGAGCTATTTCTGCTGGTGATTAAGAAAATACCTACCTAAAATTAGATAAACGAAAGTTTTTCAGATTTGTTCAAGTTGAATTCTGATTTCAACTGATATGCTATTTAGCATTTGTTCTTTAGGAGCAGGCCCTATTTTTTCTGTCATCAATTTTCTAAATTTATTCAATCAGAAAAAGTTCTTACTGAAATCAGTGGGTTCTATATTCCTTCTTACAATGATATTAAATATTTTGGTTCTCAATTAACCAAAAAAATAAACAAACAAAAATGTGTAATAAAACAATATTTTCCACAGAAACCATAAATATAGCCATGTAATCATGAAGCAAGAGTTATTTGTGATGAAATTAACTTTAAAAATTTTAAGGTTAAAAAAGAAGACCATTCTCTTGTACTGCCTTTGCCGGAAATGAAGTACTAAGTTCCTTTCTCAAGCAAATAAATAACATGGTACAGAAACACAATGCATCACTGTAAGTAGGACAAATAATTACAATTTAGAATTACATGCAAACCTTTTGTAGGAAATAAAGAAAAGATACACAACCTAATTAAAAGTATTATCAAAGTCTTAAGTTTGTGTAAATAAAAGGCATTAGATACCAGAATATAAGATAACAGCTGAACAAG
Source organism: Scalopus aquaticus (assembly GCA_004024925.1). NCBI lineage: Eukaryota > Metazoa > Chordata > Mammalia > Eulipotyphla > Talpidae > Scalopus > Scalopus aquaticus. The sequence continues at coordinate 6,192 of PVIJ01012468.1, forward strand.
TTGTTGTTTAATTATTTCTGGACAAATAGCATTTATGTTTAAAAAGTTTACATTTGTGTTTTATTTTAACTTAGTAGTAGGATATTTTTTTTCTTCTCTGGACCATTATCAAAATAAACAATACTATTATCCAAGAATTGCTGATTTGGTTTTTATTTATAGTTATTTTGCTAAGTGATAAACACAGAAACGTTTTCATTTTGATTGTGCATGTTTGCTTTCCAAAAAAAAAAGGTGTTACTGAATTTCATAAGGCTCATGGAAGTATAATTTTTCTGTATCTGAAACATTTTAAATATGTAATGATATAACAACAGTTTTACTTTTTGGTTTAGAGGCACGCTGACAATGGGATTTATCATGCTGCTAATAATAATAATAATAATAATAATAATAATAATAATAATAATAGCAGCATCTTATGTATTATAACAACCACTACCTCATATAGGCCAACCCATAGTACCGACACTGGTATTAAGAGGACCCCTATTTATCTGCTAAAGAAACTGAGAATCTAAATGGAAGTGACTTCCCTGAAAGTACCCCAACTGTAACTGATTTCAGTTATGGATGTAAATGTATAGCTTAGAATTTGTCTTCTCTGAAAAACAAAAATATCTATTAAAATAAGAAAACTAACTTAATTTCTTTCTGGGAATAGCGCACAAATCCTGAAAATTTTCATGTCCCCAGATATCCAATATGCTAGTGAAAATATTAAAGAAATACATTTAAAAGTATAGTTGGAGATGAAAAAGCGAGGTCAAGAGACCAAATACAAACAGACACAGAATTTACTGAAAACAACAGTATCTGGGGTCATTTGCTGATTCTCAGTAAGAGCTTTTATTACAAAAAGCAATAGTCTGAACAGGGAAAACCCATAAAGTGTGTACGTCTTAAAAGGTCTACTCTTAGTAAAAAAGTAAATTAGAAAAATAAACATCTGCCAAAATCTGTTGACTGCTGTTTTGGTATGAGTACAGTGAAACAGATGTTCTCTCCTAAGAATCTGTATCCCAAAGTCAGACCACAGCAGACAGAGTATTTAAGTGTTTACTGACCACTTGTTCTAAAAAACCTAAATTAATAAATTACTCAATTTAAATCAAAAGACCTGTCTTGGATAAGCACACCCAGGTACCTAGCAAAAGTCAGTCTCATAGTATACCACATAGGGACTCCCAAAAAAATCTCTAAATCTATCAAATTAAAAAGAAGAAAACAAGACATCATGTAAGTGACCAAAATAGTCAATTACACAAATATACCTTCAAACTCTTCAGATATTATAATTCTCAGACACAGGTATAAAATGAAGCATGTTTAATGTTTCAAAGACATAAATGAGAAAATCAACAAGGGCAAGAGAGTGATCACCCAATATGATAAGTTAGAGTATAGAAAATATAAGTTACGGAGACAAAGGTTATTAAGATTAAACATATTTTTACTATATACAATGTATGAATTAAATCACAGAGTAATAACCAAAGAGAGTATGAGTGACTTAGAAAATAGCTTAGAGGAAATTATCAGAAAGACAGAGAGAGGGGGAGGGGAATAGGGAGAAAGGAAAATAGATAAAGAATAAAATAGGAAGTAAAACCCACTAAGGAGTCTGAATAGTTTATACATTATGTCTAACTGAAGTTTCAGAAAAGAAGAACAGAATTTGGGATAGATAATTCAAAGATATAATGGCTGAAATTTTCTTTTTTTTTTAAAGATTTATGTATTTGTGCATACAAGCTGGGGTACAGGCCAGAGGCATGGGGCGGTGAGAGGGTTCACCAGAGACCGAGTGGGGAGCAGAACAGGCAAATTGACTGAAGTATACTGCTGAGGGGAGCAGCAGGTGAGGCAGGAGAGGTCTGCAGCATTATGTGGGCATCTCCCTGGCTGGGTATTGAACGCACGTCGCCACTGACGACAGCTCCACTGCACCACCAGGGAGGCCTCAATGGCTGAAATTTTCCAGGAATTAAAATAGATAAATGTCCAGAATCAGAATGCACAATAAATTCCATTTAGGGAGAGTAAAATGTAAGTAATAGTATCTTCAAAGGATTTATGAAAAGAAAAGGGAACACATAATTGAATGCACAAAGAAACAATCTTAAAATTAATATATATTGTAAAAGTTTGATCAATGATAGACTTTCAACAATGGTCCAGCTAAAGGACATATTGGAGAGACAAGGAAGATTATACGAGAAAGGTCTGAGAGAAAAACATGAGAATGGAAAAGCAGCAAATGTGAACATTAATCTAAATTCACTGCCTTATTTTTAGACGGCTTTAAAAAATGTAACATCTATTTTCAGCAGTACCAGATATCTTGACTGACACTCCAATGAAAAGCTATCGGAAATGCAGGGGAAAATATATTTGGTCAACTTTAAAAAATGCACGAGTGAGGGCCTCCCTGGTGGCGCAGCGGTTGAGCACTGAGCTGTGGAGCTGTCGGCAGCAGAGAGGCGAGTTCGATGCCCAGCCGGGGAGAATCCCACATGGTGCGGCAGACCTCTCCTGCCTCGCCCGCTGCTCCCCTCAGCAGTCTATTTCTGATCTTCCTGTTCTGCTCCCTACTCTGTCTCTGGTGAATCCTCTCACCGCCCCACGACTCTGGCCTGTACCCCAGCTTGTATAAATAAATCTTAAAAAAGAAAATGCACCAGTGAACTGTGAAGGATCCCAGAAGCCAAAAAATAAGTGAAAGGGGAATCTGGACTCTTGAGCTGAAACATCTAAACATGATGAATAAAACCCATGAGTCTTAAACTTGGATTTTACCTTAAAGGCAACTACTTAATTTTATATCCATTACTTCATTTTTCAGGGCCTTTCGGGACCTAGAGATGAGGAGAAAAGTCCAAAGTCTATTGAAATTGTAAGATCTATTAGGTGAAACCCTCAATCCAAAAGATTGTGCCATCAGAGTAAGGGAACACAGATACAACCCAGAATGCCTCAAAGAAAATCATCACTGTCACTGATTAAAGGGGAACCCATCCCCAAGGAATTGCTACATGAAATTGGTTCTCACATAAGTCTGTAGCCGGAATCCACATTACCTGGGAGACCTGAAAATTCTAACCCTGAGAATTTAGTGTAAGTGGCCTTGGTTAAAAAGGAGTATTTTCAAATGACCAGCAGAGGTAAACATTAATCTGTTCCAAAAGGACCCACTTTGATTCAAGCACCTGAAAATTTTCACTGGTAAATTTCTGAGAAAAACGGCCCTGCAATTTTTCTTTTTATAAACATAAAATACTCAGACTAATGAAGAAGATAGCAGCATCATGCTCTAGAGACTTCAGACATTGGAATCATCAAACAGAATAAAATAAGTATATTCACTATGTCTTAGTAAATAAAAATGTGACAAGTAGTGAAGAGAGCAAGAAGCTATCAGAAGTGGTCCATCATATTGGTAATTAATTCCTTAAAGCACTCAGGAGTAAATCTCTACCAGTGAACCTCTCCTGCAAAATCGAGAGCCCACTGTGTCCTGGAGGTACCATCTTGTCCTTGGAGCAATGGACTGTCCCACAATGATAAAAATAGAAATTTATTTAGCTTTCTATCCAGCATTTTATATATTGAGTGACTTCTAAATTTGGCAGTTATTTCTATAGAAGGAAAAATGTACAACTAATAGCGTGTAACATTGAAGATACCAAACATAAATTTATATAATCAAGTAGCCATATGTTCCAGAATTCTGTCCTCTCAGAAAATCAACCCAAAACTGAAGCTTCAAATGTTGTTTTCCACTTTTAAATAGCTGTTTTTTAAAATAGTCATAAGTGGTTCCGAATGCCAAGAAATGGATGTCTCTATAATTAATGAGAAAGAACTACCTTTCACATTGCATTGGCAGAGTTGCTTATGCTAATTTTCAATAATTGAGAAGTGTGGCTAATAGATAATGTTCTAAAATCTAAATATCATCCTTGTTAATACTTATTTTTTCTCAGTATGTTTCAAAAATGACACTTACTTTACTACAGAACTGATTCAGAAATGCAATGCCTTAAATGCCACATTACAATATTTTTGTTGCTTTTCTTCTTTTTTTCTTAACACAAATCCCCAGCTTGATATCTACAGCAACAAAGCATTACCTGAAGAAAACTTAACTCAGCAAGCAGAATTTGTGTTAAAAAGTCAAATATTCAAACACTCTTCACTCCACTTAGACATGTCAGGGACACACTTTGTGAAATTATTGTAATAATTGAAGGCAACTCTTAGAAAGGAGTCAAATTTTCTTCTTTTCAACAAAGATATGATAAAAGATAAATAAATGACTGAAATAGTTAACCATGTAGACAGTCTTTATTGCAAAACAGAAGAGAATGGTAGCAAACTCATGTTTCTGGTCTTAAAAATAGATAAAATAATACCATTCTGATTCTGAGACATTAGCGGTCTCAGGGAATGATGGATAACTTGCACACCTCAGAGGGAAAACCTGGAAAGGTAATTCAGTGCAACATCATTGTGTGAGGTACTCAGGATTTGGTTTTAATTCACTCTCCATGACATGGGCATAAATTCCTATCCAGCTGGCCACAGTACCTCATGTAGAAGCTTCTTCATAGTAGAAAGTCCAATTTAACAATTAAGTGTCTTACACAAGTATCATATCTGCCTCCCACCATTGATGAAGGACAGTGAATACATTACTTTATCTCTACCAATGCTGTATTATTAAAAATCTTTCATTCTTCCTTCTCTCTTTTACGAGTAAGAGTTATTCAGGCATACAAGGTTGTGAAGGGCATTTTGTATAATCTTGGGCTGTTTTATTGACTAGGCTTCTTTTCGGAATAAGGTTTCTTGGTGAAACTAAAGAGATTGAAGGTATATATGTATCTTTATGGTGGACTATGAGTAGACACGGGTTGATCATTGTTGAGTACAAAATATGAATGAAAGTTCTGATTACCTGACAGGAATAATGATGTAGGAGAATGAATAAGGATCCTGGAAAACTAAGATAATCAGAGTCTAGAGTTCCAGTTCATTATGCTTTATAACAAAGCACCAAACAGTATATAAAACAGCATCCATTTTATTATGTTCATGGATTCTCTGAGTCAGGGATCCTGTCAGAACACAATGATGACGTCTGGTTTTTGCTTCATGACCTCTAGCCTCTCTGTTCGGATTTATTAGGTCAATACTGAAATTATAATGCTCGTGTATGTGTTTCTATATCTCATGATGTTATTTTCAAGACAATTATTTTAGTTTCTACACTCATAATAGAGTATACTGTTATTATTTAACTTATCATTATGTTTTCTGATGATGACTTGGTCAAGGTCACCTGACAGCATTATGCCCTTGACGTAAATAAAATTCTCTCTGATACCCCACATCAGATTTGAGAAAGATTTAACAGATTACCAAGCAGAAGGGTCATTAGTAATTGCCAAAGTGTATTAGCATTTTCAACACAAAATGCCATTATATTTAAGTACCAATAACCTCTACTATTTTCATTTTTACCAGTAATCTTTATTGATTAAATAATCTTTCTCGAAGTTGTATTATTTTAATCATTTCAAGTCATCCACAGTGGAGGCTGATACTGAATTAGACCTCCTATAGCTGACGTGGCTTGGCCTAAAATTCTACTCAGTATCGGTACTTTGTAAATAATGGTAAGAAACTAACCAAATCTTTTGGGCCTCTGGCAGATAAGTAGTCATCAAAACATGACATTCTGCTTCTCAAAATGAGAACTGTATAGCTCAATTCTGGGGATGCATAATTACGGAGTGACTAGTAGCTAAAAAGAGGGGAGGGTGGCTTGGCAATAAATGTCTCTCACCAGAACCCAGAGATTCTACCTCATAACCCTATAGGGCCTACCTAATGCAGAGTACTGACAGGTTTACTAACCCATTGTGCTAAGGGTCCAAAAGACCACCCTCAGGTTCACTGACTGATTAGGATTCAGAAAAAACAGCATCCAAGTTTTTATTGGGGCTACATTACATAGGCACATTCTGTCTAGCATCTACCAACATTCTCAGTTCCTAGAGTGATAATAGGTCTTTAGCATAAGGAACTTGGCTTACACAGTCTAGGTACAGTGAGTCAACCTTTGTAGTTATGGGAAAGAAGGAATCGACCAATAACCTCAATTCCCAGACACAAGCCAAAGGCCAAACATACAAACAACCTTTGTAAAGGTAACAGACACATCCACCCCTTAACATTTCTATTCCCTGAGATAAATAACTCCAAATTATTTTCACTTTCTTTGATAAGTTTTATTCCTAAATCTTTAACAATATTGATTACATCCCTACGTTAATGAGCACAGCAATGCTTCAGTTATACAAAATTCATTACAGTGAGTTCATGGGTCATGTATTTACATTCTACTGCTTTATACTGTTTAAAAAAACACCAGAAGTGACCTGTCTGGTACTGTCCAGATGTGTATGCTTGCATACAGGCAGAGACATTTACATTCATTGTATATGTAGGGAATTGTTTAAAAAGATGAATGGGAGTTGCTTGAAGCCCTTATGGGATGTGGCTATAATATTTAAAATTAAAAAGGTGTCAGCTTTGATCAGGTGAGTGTATAAAGACTGGTTGATACTGACTCATCTCAATTAAGATGTAAGAAAAACCCTCTATTGCCAAGTTTTCCATCAGTCATGTTCATGGAAATAAGTGATTCTGACTAGCTGACTAGTCTGGGTGCATTGTTTCCATCAGAAGATAATCAATAACTACACTATATTTTAAAGAAGGTTTAAAATGAAACACCGTAGATTATATTAGATGTTATGTTACTGTTTCTTGCTGTATTATCTCCTTAGTTTCTAAGACTGCAGTTTTCCCATCTGGGAAAAGCCATGGGACTCTACTTAGATTTAAGCCCTCATCCAGAAAGGGAAGTTATGAACCGAAGATGCAGTTTCCCTCTGAGTTTTATACTTAAGAAGCTCCCTCCTCTACTTCTGGACAGCAGAACTTGTTTCTCCCCTTCCCAATGAGGACTTTAACTGTTCTTAGTTTGTTTTCTTCTAAAATCCACAGAAAGGATGCAATTATAATTTTATTGACTGGATAGTCTTTATAAATTACTTTTTCTTACTAAGTCAATAATTTTTAAGCCAATAAATTAAAGGCTGTCTGAACAACTGCAAAATAATCTATCACTTTCTAAACAATAAGAAAACCGGCCTCCCCGGTGGTGCAGCGGTTGGGCGCTGCGCTGTGGAGCTGTAGGCAGAGGCGACGCGAGTTCGGCGCCCTGCCGGGGAGAATCCCACATGGTGCGGCAGACCTCCCCTGCCTCGCCCACTGCTCCCCTCAGCAGTGTACTTCTGATCTGCCTGTTCTGCTCCCCACTCTGTCTCTGGTGAAGCCTCTCGCCGCCCCACGCTTCTGGCCTGTACCCCAGCTTGTATGTATAAATGAAATAAAATCTTAAAAAATAAATTTAAAAAAATAAATAAATAAATAATAAGAAAACCATGGCAGAGGAAGACTCTCACACCTTTCTTTTATCCTACTCTGATTTAGAAGATGAGGCACATCCACAATAACAATAACAACAATTAATAACAATTAATACTTTAATAGTATCTGCTAACAAAATCTGGATTTACGCCCTTGCAATCTTTATATTTCCTAACAGGTGCACAGCTTTTAAAAGCCCTAGAAAAGCCTATCTTAGGTGAGTACATGCAAGCAGCAAAAATAGACCTAATTTCATAAAAGAATCTTAACCAAGTTATAGTGACTAATAACATTCACTTAAGTTGAAAAAAAAAAAACCAACTTTAATCTTTCTTACCATTTCAGGACTGCAATTACACTCCTAGATATTTTAAAACTATTGAGCTAAATATACCAAGACAGTATCATGGCCTTAACAATGAGTATTAATATCTAGTTAATAAAAGCTTATTTGAAAATTTTCTTGAGAACATGAAAATAATGAAGCAACCTTAAAGGATGAATATAAAATTCTCTGACTTTACAACTCTAGTTGAGTCATCTAAAGCTCCATAAAACAAACTGTCACCATGAAGCTAAGGGACTTGCACCATTCACATGATTAACTGGGAAGTTCTCTGCCCTTTACTCACCCACCAAATCTGGAAGGATATTTAAAGAACACCTATCATCTCAATAAAGCTAGAATTAAGTAATTTTTTTTTTGTCTGGGTAGAAAACTTAAGTTTGGAGCATAAACAGTAATCGGTCTCATCTTTGAGTTGGATATTATAAAACTTTGAAAGAGTTAGAAAGATACGGCAAATAATTCATCTCCACAAATGTCAGTGCTAGCAATAGTCTTCCAGTTTGAGGAGTATACTCATTCACATCTCAGTATTCTTGCCACTCAAATTAAACCACCTCCAGAGTTCACAATACATAAAGTCAGAAAGCATCATTCAAGTGCTCTCACCACAATTTCTGAAATTTTTCCCTGGAAAATGCAAGAATCCTTCTGTTTATACATTCTGGAAAGGATATTCGCCAACCTAGGGAGAGTCCTTACCTTTATCTGCAGCCATTTCCTCAGTGTCATCACTCGTGGTTGTCACAAATACCACTGAGGAGAGTTGCTTCATCATTGATCTGGATTTGATCTGGATTTCTAAGCCCATACAGAAGGAAAATCTCACACTTGCCGGTACGAAATAACGTCAACTTAAAGTTAACAAGGAAGATAAATATGGTCTTATAACTCTTGCTGGAATGATTTGATGAGTTAAATGCATGATTTAAAATAAGCTTTCTTATTTGACAGGGTGGCTTCACAGATGAAGCCAGATTTAGAGTGAAATTTATATGAGATATTACTCACCTAAGACTGGGAGGGAGACTTATTAAGTGATAAAGGGGAACTTTCAGTGCTACTATTACTTTTTGGGGATCTTTCTTTTCTAGGTCTGTGCAGAGTACAAAAACTTAGGCAAAAATTTCTCCTGAATTCATTGTACTTACAACTTTGCAGGCGGATCTTGCTCTATTCTCTAAAACTAAAATTACTTCTCTTAGTTTTCAGATCTCTTTAACTATGGTAGTTTTACATTTTGCAATATAAAACTACTATCCTTAATAATACAGCACAAGAGTAAAATAGAATAGTTTTTCTCTCTGTGTTATTGCTACATGTTCAATTTTTTCATAAGCAAATGAACTAATGTGTATTGTTTGTTTCATCCCAAACAGGTCTTTAAAATTCATTAAATTATCCTTTATTCAGAAAATTATAATTTTCTGAACACTTAGCTTAATTTTGACTTTCTTCTTCAGACAATTATTACAGTACAAAATACCTCTCCTTTCCCCTAGGTTTTCATTATATGTTCCTCCTTCCAATTTGTCTACATCTTACTGCAATTGTAAATTACCAGTATTTCCTGTAGATATGGCAGATTCTTTAGATGTCTCAAAATATGTTTATCATCACAGTCTACTTTCCATGTGAAATTAAAATACAAAACCTCCTTACTCAAGCTAAGTTTTTCTTGGAATTTATGATCAGAAAATAAACTTTTTATTCTAGTAAAACTTTTTAAAATCTCATTTTGGATGTCTAAGATATATGCCTTTTCTAATATGTCTTCATTTGTCTTGCTCTTGTTCCAAGGTTATGTTTCTTAGTAATTTATCAGTCAAATAATCTTTTTGTACTAACTTAAAATATGTACAGAATACAACTCCCCCTTATTGCTTTCTTGAAGTGGTCTAGGCAGACTCCTAATATCGTGATTACATGTTAAGTTCATTTTAAAGTTTAACTATCTTGGATGATTTTCTGATACAGTATAATAAGGATCAATTGTTCTATGCAAGTCACTCAGATATATGCCATCAACTTTAAGCAATGAAATAGAAAAATATTAAAATAATCAATCTCCATTTGAGATTTGAATTTTTATCCACCCACATAAAAGGACATTTTCTTGGCTACATTTTCCTGGAAAAGAATACACATGGATATATTTCAATAAATCACTGTGCATAACTTGATTCACATATGATAGATTTTTAGTGTTGTTACTTTTGATTAGCTCAGGTCAAATATCTTCATTGGCAGTCTCCTTGGTTTGAATTCCAAGAATGACTTGGTTTTAACTCTTTCATCATAGAGTGCTTTGAATTTCCATGAATTCCCTTTCTTATTATACTGTATCAGAAAATCATCCAAGATAGTTAAATTTTAAAAACTAAGTAGAAGGTGCAGCAGACCTCTCCTGCCTAACCTGCTGCTCCCCTCAGCAGTGTATTTCCATCGATCTGCCTGTTCTGCTCCCCACTCTGTCTCTGATGAACCCTCTCGCCACCCCATGCCTCTGGCCTGTACCCCAGCTTGTATGCATAAATAAATAAATCTTCAAAAAAATTAAAAAATAAAAACTAAGTAGAAATTTTACTTTCTTTTTTTTAATGTTGGGGTTGCATCCCACAAAGTTGGGGTTCCACTCACTGTCCACCAAACCACCTGTATATTCCCTCTTCCTTCCTCTTTTAGTCCTTTCCGCCTCCCCTCTTGTAACCATTAAATTCTTTCACTGAGTTCAAGACTTATTCCTACTGTATTTGTGTTCATTTTTATGTTGTCATTTATATTCCACAGGAGTGAAACCACCTGATTTCTTTCACTTTCTGACTTATTTAACTTAAAATAATTACTTCAAGGTCCATCCATTTTCTCCCAAAAGTCACTATTTCATCTTTCAGTGCTGTGCAATGTTCCATTGTATCTATATTCTATCCTTTCTTTACCCATTCATATGTTGAAATGACTTTCTATGACTTGGCAAGTATGTACACAAATGTACATGGATCTTTTTCATACTAGAATTTTCATATTTTAGGGTAAATACCTAAAATATGCTGGATCATACAGATTTTCCATTTTTATTTTCTTAAGAAATTGCCACACCATTTTCCAAAGTTGGCTGTACCAACTTGCAATCCTACCAACCTAAGAGAGTTCCTTTTTACCACAACCTTGGCAACATTTGTTGATTGCCTTCTTTTTTATATGGGTCATTCTGGCAGAGGTGAGATGATAGCTCATTGAGGTTTTGATTTGCATCTTCCTTATGATAAGTGATGCTGGTCAATTTTTCATTCATCTGTATGCTATTAGAATGACTTCTAATAGCATTGATGAGTACATTAGCAGTGGAGATTGGAAGCAAACATTTAGAATATATTGGAAGGTAGTAATAGGTTTTGCTTACAGAATATGATATATGACAGGCTGAGAAGAATAAAGTATGCCTCCAATGGTTTTAGCCAAAGCAAATAGAAAGGGTTTTGCCCACTACAGAAAAGTAGGGCTTCATGGGTAGTGGAACAGGAGGAATAATTATAGAGGAGTAATTATCTCAGATTTTAAAATGTCAAGTTGAGATGTTTATTAGACACCCAACAAAGGATATTTGAGAAGTCATTTGGATATGAGTCTAGAGTTGTGAAGGGTGGTAGATGTACTACACATGTTGGATATATAATTATAGTTGGATATTAAAAGCCTTTAGGCTTGATGAAATTCCCCTGAGAAAGTAATACATTCAATATAACGAAATATGAAGGAAAATAAAAAAGAACTGTGTCCTAGGACACTCAGACATTAGGAGGTCATGGAAATGAGGAAGAATAAAAAAAGAAGAAGGAAAATGATGAACAAAGAGGTAAAAAGAGAAACAGAATAGCATGGCATCCTTCAGTCAAATAAGTAAATTATTTCAAGGAGAAAAGAGTAAACACAAAGTTACAGATAGTTAGATAAAACAGTTTGAGTACTGGCCACAGGAATTAACAGCATAAAGACAGTTCAAGTAAGAATAGCTGGGGGTGAAAAGAATGGAAAACAAGATATTAGAGAACACCTTTTTGAAAAATTTCCAGATAATTATATTTTTCTCTTACTAAAAAGAGAGAAAAATTGACCTGTGACTGCAGGAGGAGGAAGTGCTAGAACAATTGTGGGTTTTTTGGTATGTTTTATTTTTATGACGAGACAGACCATTTGCTGATGGGAAAGTTATGGTAGAGATGGGGGATAAAATAGTGATGTGAAGGAGAGGAGGAAGACTGACACAAGAAGATTGCTAAAAGATTGACACAAAATGGGAAGAAAGCTAGCCCAAGAATTCATTCATAGGAACAAAAGAAAAGGCTAAATAGACACAAATTGGCACAACTGTGATGATGGGAAGGAGGTTCACTTTTGATTGCTTCAACTTGCTCTATCAAATATGTAGCTAAGTGTAAAGATGGGGGGCCAGTGTTGAGGAACAGATGGCCAATTTGATAAGGTCAGCTATAGGCAAATCAAAGTAAGGGGCCTATCAGGGGCCTCCCTGGTGTCATAGCAGTTAAGCGCTGCACTGTGGAGCTGTCAGCGGCAACGTGAGTTCGACACCCGGCAGGGGAGATTCCCACATCGAGCTGCAGACCTCTCCTGCCTCGCCTGCTGCTCCCCTCAGCAGTGTATTTCTGTTGCTCTGCCTGTTCTGCTCCCCACTGTCTCTGGTGAACCCTCTCGCTGCCCCACGCCTCTGGCCTGTACCCCAGTTTGTATGCATAAATAAATAAATCTTTAAAAAAAAAAAAGTAAGGGGCTTATCAAAGTTAGGTTCTTACCTTCCTATAAAGACTAGAACACAGGGGTCCTATCTTTTTCTTTTTTTTAAAGATTTTTTTTTTTTTTGCATACAAATGAGGGTACAGCCAGAGGTGTGGGGCGGGGAGAGGGTTCACCAGAGACAGAGTGGGGAGCAGAACAGCCAGGGCAACAGAAATACACTGCTGAGGGGAGCAGCGGGTGAGGCAGGAGAGGTCTGCCAAGCCAGGTGGGAATCTCCCGGCTGGGTGTCAAACTCCCATTGCTGCTGAGGACAGCTCCAGGGCGCAGCACTTAACACTGCGCCACCAGGGAGGCCCTAATATGTTTTTACTTACAGCAACTCTGTGGGTTGTCAGGTAACTCAGTGCAATTCGTTTAACTGGAATTGTGGTTTTACTACCTGAGTAAGATAAAGTAATAGAGAGACAAAGAAGTTGAGGGTGTATGCAAAGAAGTGATTAAAATAAAGGGCCGTGAAATATAAGGATGTAAAAGTGAAGGAAAAAGGGAGAATATACTGATAAGAGGGACAATGAAAAAGTTGCAAGGTCACAGGTTGGAAGGTCCTGACAGGATTTTTTTTTTTTTTAAGATTTATTTATTTATGGGCCTCCCCGGTGGCACAGCGGTTAAGCGCTGTGCTGTGGAGCTGCTGGCAGCAGTGATGCGAGTTCAATGCCTGGCCAGGGAGAATCCCACATGGTGCGGCAGACCTCTCCTGCCTCGCCCGCTGCTCCTCTCAGCAGTGTATTTCTGATCTGCCTGTTCTTTTTTTTTTAAAGATTTATTTATTTATGCATACAAGCTGGGGTACAGTCCAGAGGCGTGGGGCGGTGAGAGGGTTCACCAAAGACAGAGTGGGGAGCAGAACAGGCAGATGGACAGAAACACTGCTGAGGGTAGCAGCGGGCGAGGCAGGAGAGGTCTGCTGTGCCATGTGGGAATCTCCCCGGCTGGGCGTCGAACTTGCTTCACAGCGCAGCACTTAACCACTGCACCACCAGGGAGGCCCAGTCCTGACAGGATTAAAGAATTATTTTGTTTGGGGAACTAGAGGGTGTGATTTAAAAAGATAGAAAGTGGTGGACAGACATGTGGAGCTTGAAAATAACAAGCTCTAAAGGGTGACATAGGACAGAGTGCAGGACAAGATCAGTGGAAGCAAGGAGGTCTAAGTGGATAAAGTACATGGGTCTTTAATAACCAAGAAAAGTAACAGGGGCGGTACTGGAGAAAAGCAAAGTAAGCCAAGCTAAAGTCCTTAAGGAGTAAAACATAGTGATCTGAGAGGAAAGTAGCTAATACATTTTATTTAAAATAGGGATAACTTCTTTTACTGAGCCATTCACTGACATTTAGATGAATACCGAGAAAATGCAAATCTTTGTTCCCTCAAATCACTCACTGAACTTCTTTTTCTACTTCTCTGTAGAAAATACTGTGAATTTCAATTTTCTTCTTAGTTCCTTTATTCATTTTTTTTCAACTTCCCACAAATAAGAATGAACTACTTTTCTAATCAGGAAACAAGTTGTTAGTAAAGAAAAAATAATCAAGATTTTCTAATATGCCATGGCTAAATTATCTTCTGATCACAAACTTATTAAATTATTATTTCTTCATGTTAAACAAACAACAATTATTCAATACTAATTTGCACTTCATAAATATTTCCATTCATTATTTCCCATGATCTCAACAGTAAATCAAACTAAGCATGTTTTGTGGATGTGGCTAGAGCATGGTGTTATTTCCCTGAAAGACCTGCTTAAAATACTTTTGTTTGAACCAAACTGCGAAAATCCTTCTTTAAGAGTTGTCTGGCCAATAAACTTTAAAAATTTTGGAAACCGGGCCTCCCCGGTGGCGCAGCGGTTAAGCGCTGCGCTGTGGAGCTGTCGGCAGCGGCGACGCGAGTTCGATGCCCGGCCGGGGAGAATCCCACATGGTGCGGCAGACCTCTCCTGCCTCGCCCGCTGCTCCCCTCAGCAGTGTATTTCTGATCTGCCTGTTCTGCTCCCCACTCTGTCTCTGGTGAACCCTCTCGCCGCCCCACGCCTCTGGCCTGTGCCCCAGCTTGTATGTATAAATTAAAAAAAAAAAAAAAAAATTTGGAAACCATATGTTATTTCAATTTCCAGGAAACTTTAATGATAGTAAGTTCACTTTCTATGAGCACATGTCACAGAATAGCAGCTTTCCTGCCTGGCGTACCTTTCTGACCTTTGAAACTAAACCTCAAGCCACTGGCTAAATGCTGCTCTTGAAAGAAGTCCATAGCATGGCCTTCTAAAACCATTCTCCTTTAACTTTTTGTTTACTAAGTTTCTTTAGGCAAATTACCTTTATTTTACAGCTAGGGTTCATAACCAAGATTTAGAATAACAAACAGTGGAGTGTCTTTTTCTATATTTATCAAGAGTCATTCTTTATAAGAGTGACATAATAGTCATTTTCATCCCTTTTAACTTACATGAGAGAATCCCCACCAAAATTAATTAAATGCTTATATGAACTCTGAGTGCCAAATTTTCTTCAGGGTCCTAATCACACAAAGTGATTATAAAACAACCAATGCATTAAACTTTTACCTGCTAGGGCGTTGCCAACAAGCTTTTTTTATGAAAGACATCCAGACTAGCAAGCTACTCAGCCCTGTCAGCATGCTTTCCAAAATGAATTAACACTGACCCTGCCTCCCCTCTCAGCAAAGTCATCTTTTTTAGAATGCTTTACATTTCATTTCTTTGAATTTACTAAAGGTTCTTTCACATATTTTTTTCAAGCATCCATTCAATGTATTGACAAAGCTTATTTAAGGTCGTAAGAGGAAGTGAAATTGAATAGCACAATGTTAAATCTGAAATACTCCTTGTTTTGCGTCGTGGCATTAAATTAGCAGAATGTAAAAAATCAATAAGGTGCCCTCTTTACTTAAAAAGCCTGCTCAAAATTATGTTCTTGGACAGTAATTTCTTGCCTCCTGCTTGGTGTTACTCTGCACAATATAATTGGTACTATGTAAATGCTTGCTTCTCTTTGGTAGCAACTAAATTATAATGAATCTCAACCTACAAATCCAAATTTTGTAATAGGACTTTGTTAAAAAATACTTGAGAATTTATTTTTAGACTAGGTTTTATTTTATTTTTTTTAATTCTAACATGACATTTAAAATATTCAGAGGCATAATATTTTATGTTGAAACTTGAAACAATACATTTGTAGCATAGTGTAGAGTAACTTAGGGAGTCACATTCCTCATTCATGATTTGCAATTTAAGAATAGACAGCATAAACATAGTCATGTCAAAATGGTAATTTTAAATCCTGCCTTAAGCCATAATTATGTCGAATAGAGAAACATCAGTTTTCTCTTCCTAGTGGGGAAGGTCAGTGTCATAGGTTAAAAGCGGTTGGGCGCAGCGGTTGAGCGCTGCGCTGTGGAGCTGTCGACAGCTCACGATGCGAGTTCAATGCCCAGCCGGGGAGAATCCCACATGGTGCGGCAGACGTCTCCTGCCTCACCCACTGCTCTCCTCAGCAGTGTATTTCTGATCTGCCTGTTCTGCTTCCCTCTCTGTCTCTGGTGAACGCTCTCGCCGCCCCACGCCTCTGGCCTGTACCCCAGCTTGTATGTATAAATAAATAAATCTTTAAAAAAAAATAGTTTCTTTAAAAAAAAAAAAAACAGCGAAGTCATGCAGCTTCAGAACTCTAAGTATTACTTTTCTCTTTGCCAGAGGTGAAGACTATTTATTCTTTGGGAAAAAAAGAAAGTGATCAGGGAAGAATGTGACTCTGGTGTTAGTAGATCTGTCCCCCTCTGTACTGTGTGCTCTTGAAACATTTCTTTACAGCTCTTCTTCTCTGTATGTGTACATTACTGCTTATTTTCAGGGAGTCATGAGGATACTTCTTGATCAAGAGATTGCTTAAAGGCGATCAGGAGCAGAGACACAAAAGACCACAGGAAATACCTGCTAATCTGATCTTCTACTCAAGAATGTGTTGTTTCTCATGGGTCCTCCTTCCATGGGGTTGAGCTAAAGGTTGAATGAATGAACAGTTCAAACTTCAGTAGATGTTCTGACCTAAGATTATTAGATCAGAACAACAGGAGACTAGACTCAGTGTACATGGGAATGAGATTTTTACCTGAGGCAAGTAAGTAGACATTCTGACTGGCAATCATTCAATGCCAAAAATGAAATTGAAGATGTAAGCCTTTCAATGGAAGTGCCAAAGAAACTGATTTGTATCTCAGGTTCCTGGGGTAATTTTGAATACAGATGGGCAAAATATTCTTGCAGGGTAAACTTGCTTTTGTCAAGTATAATCATATTAGCAAATGGATGGAGGAGCATCCTTGTAAAGCACATATGACTGGGTGATAGTTTATTTGAACTAAACTTCCCTTGTATGGTATCTAATCCCTCTGTATTCCAGTTAAATGCAGTCTTATTCCCATTTTCTCTGTTAAGGAAACTGTGTACCAGTTCTCAAGGGAAGGATTTTACTTGAGGGAGAGAGGAACAGAAGGTTAACAAGAATTTGCTCTGAGATGGCAGCAGGACCGCCAAACAGTAGGACATGATGAATTCCTGGGAAATCCTCTGCAACACTGGAGGAGAAAAATCTGTTGAAAGACCAGATATGATTCATTCAAGAGTGAATGAGGGCTTAAGGCATTTTAATTTGGACATATGTTCTATATAACACTAGCAATTAAATAATTCTATTGAGGTTCTACATTCTTTACTGGCTTTTATTGTTTGCTTATATCATGGACTTGAGATGGCTATCTTTAGAAAAGTCTGCTTGTAAAGTTGTTATTTGACTGGCAGAAAAAGGCTGTGGGAGTGCAGAGCACAGGAACCTAGGTTTGATGCCCAGGTAGTAAATGTGACATACAGTTAAAAGGGACAGACTTCCCAATTCTGTATCCAACTCAGAATATATCCAGAACAATGAGAATGGCAGGGAAAATGGCACCAATTTAGCATTCTATTTAGGTTGGCAACCTAGGTTTATTAATCCCTTCAAGTCTCCATTCAACAAGTATTTATTAAGCTCTACAGTGCAGGATTTGTAATAGGCACTGGGTATACAATAGTGAATAAGACAAAGTCCTGTCTAATAAAATATAAACAACAAAAAAAAAGCCTAAAGAAAAAAAATCATGCCTGAGAGGAATATGAGCCATGAGAAGACGAAAATGGGGTAAGAGAACAAAGAGTGGGAGAAGTGGGTAGTCCAAGGAGACAGCATCTAGCAGGCAAGAGGTGTTTTCACTAAGGTCTATAACAAAGGTATTTCCTTCAGGTCCCTGTCGACATGAACATCTGGGAGGGTATCTGAACAGAATAGGACAGAACAGTTTGGGGGCATATTGGAAATATCCAGGGAAAGCCAGAAGCAACTGGGATGATTTGTGCAAAGCACTGCGGTCCTGGGATACGTGCACAAGGGGGAGAACCATTGAAATTTGAGTGTTAGGGTGACCTCATTGGTTCCCACTATCTGGTAAAGCATAGGGGCATTCAGATAATACAACAGGGAAATAGAGTAACAGAGAAAAAAACAACTGGTGACATGGAACCAGAGCAAAGGTCAGGTACCACATCAAAAGGTGTCATGGTGATAGTGGTGAAAACAATAATAACAGTCTATCCAGACAAGTAATCAAAGTTGGAGTCTTGAGCAATATTCACATTTAGATTCAAAGCAAAGAGAAAGAAGAGCTGAGACATGTTAATTTAAGAAGCAAAACAGAAATAGCAAAAATACAAAAACATAAAAGCATTCAAGAACAGCAAAAGCTTATTTAATAGAGCCAAATTCTACAAAAAGAATAGGATAAATGCTGAGATTTAAAAGACTGAATTTGTTTAGAGGATATATAGGAATCTCAAGAGCAAAACAGCATTTGTGTGATACAATATGAAACTAAATTTTATGGTGTTATATAGGAATTCAGATGAAACATTTTTAAATCAGCTACCTCAGGTAGTGAGTCAAGAAAGAGAATAGAAAACTAATATGCTACAAGATGAGCCTACCACAGAGAAACCACGTAAAAAGGTACTTACACATTTAAAATAAATGAATTGATGGTCATGAGTGACCAAGAGTTAGATTTTTTTTTTTTTTTTTTAATGAGAGAACGAAAAAAAGAGAGTCTGTGGAAATAGAGGTACTGAAGTTACTAAAGACATGAAGGACAATACTAAGAGTAATTTATGGAGAGAGAGAAGGAGCTAAACCTAGAATGTAGATGTGCATACTTCCTTTGAAGCAGCAAGACAGATCATAAGTTTCTTGAGGATTCAAGGTAAAGATTAAGTTGTATATAGGAGTTAGTACTCCATAATTTCAATCTCCTTTGAGGTACTGGAGGCAAGGTAGCTGAGCAGAAATTGCAAAGGCGATAGTGAAAGAGTAATGGAAGTGACTCAAACTTTCATCAGAAAATGTTAGTCCTCCCAAAGCAGACATTCTATTTTAAGATCTTTCCTATTTCTCCTCCTCAGACTCTTCCACAGATCTAAGTTGTTGGAAGACTAGAGACTCAAACACAAGTAGAAAAGAGTTTGTAGATTTACACAAAGCTGCT
This sequence comes from Scalopus aquaticus, assembly GCA_004024925.1. Classification (NCBI taxonomy): domain Eukaryota; kingdom Metazoa; phylum Chordata; class Mammalia; order Eulipotyphla; family Talpidae; genus Scalopus; species Scalopus aquaticus. The sequence continues at coordinate 25,451 of PVIJ01012468.1, forward strand.
GTTTTACAGGAAAAGCTGTCTGCTTAGGGAGAATATGCAAATACAGGTGAAATGTTGCCTATTGATGGCTCCCCACTACAGGTCTATGAAGGATCCCTACCACACAGCATATTACTAAAACTGGCAGGTGTTCAAGGCATTTGCCAGTCTTGTTGGCCTTTATTAACTCACACAAATGGCCCTACGTAATCTCTAGTGAGGGTGGTAAAAGGAACACTTACGTATGTTACCTGAGTAAAAACTGACTATGTTCTACTAACAATAAACGTTTAATGATCATATTTTAAATTGAATACCTATTTGTGTTTCTTATTTATCTTAAATAATCCACTGCTAGCTCACATTGCATTTATATCTATCACACTTCCACTATGGAAACAACTTAACAACCTATAGTCATAACCATGAAGATACACAAGTTGGCAATTCCAGAAGAGGAAGTGTTCATGAAAAGCTGGCTTATGAAAAGGTAAGTCCTCTTACCTCCAAACACATGAGTGTAGAAAATGGAATTCCAAAAAAATAGTCAAGGGAGGGAAGAAGAATGAACTCAGTATGTAGAGAGAGATATTTCTGCAGACCTGAACCAAAATTTAATATATACTTTCCCACAGAACTATGCCATAAATGACATTTTAGGATTATTTTAATACTACTGCTCAATAAATGATTTCCTAATAAGATTTTTTTTTTATCATCCTGGGACACCAACCACAATTACACACCATTTCTATGCAAAAACAAAAAGGCATTCTTCATCTCAAAGAAATGAGTAATGAGTGTTGTAACTCACTATAAACCATGTGACGGCCCAACTTCACACTTCAGGCATAACCAATGTAAGATTCTAGGCTCTCTCAGGAAATGAGAAGGCAAATAAGTTTCATCTCATGTGCCAGTGTTAATCAGCTGGAGTAATGTGTTAAGAAATCATATTTTCTATAGGCAGGAGAGAGTGCTGTTATTCATAATTTCTATCTTTGTGGACATGGCTGAATGTAAGACAGTACTACTAACATCTGTTTTGGAAGATGAAGATCCTAAGAAGGGACTAAAACTGAAAGGTTTTGTTTCTTCCCATCTTGATTAATTCACATCAGTTACTCTTAAAAGAGGAGGCACACAGGGAACCAGCTGACAAGTGAAATGGGTGAGGAGTGGGGAGAACTTACCCCAGCAATTCTTTCTATGTGTGTTCCATTTTCATGACAACAAGAAAATCAAGTAGATAAGGCCAAACTCGTTGAGGCAACCAGAGAAGGAAAAAAAAAAAAAAAAAAAAAAAAAAAAAAAAAAAAAAAAGATGTAGCAACTTCACAACTCAAGTCAGTGCAGGAATTCCTCAAATACATACATTTGGGAGAATATTACCAAGGAGAACCTCCGGAGTATTGAGAAAAGCTTCAAGATCAGAGTTCATTTTGCCATGACAAAAGCTGACACGGGATAGCTTTGTTTTTCTTCAGAAGCAATCTAATTTTTAGTCCATAGCTTTCAAACAGGAGCTGGCTATTTAAAGTGAGAAACTAAATCTGAGGCAAGTAACTAGAAGTCTCACTTCTGTTTAAAAATTTAAAAAGTAAATCATAAAGGAATCCAGCGGTCATTCATTTTATCTTGGTGCCTGGGCCTGCACCATCAAAATCAACATAATTGCATCTCCTATTGATTGCTGTTATTTAAAATGGAGGAGAGCTCTGAATAAAAGATATTTCTTAACAAAGCAAGATAAAATAAAAACATGAATTTTAAGCAATACCTGCTAGCTAAATGAGCCCAGCATCTTCATAGGCAAAGGGCAGAGAGATAAGTCTCTCGCGAGGCATTCATTCCGTGTATTGACCTGCAACCAGGCTTCATAAATAATTCATGGTGTTTGATTTCATTTCACTTTGGGCATGAATCACACGTGAGCTTTGAATTCTCATCACTTTTGACATAACTGTAAGCTAAATATGTTATACTGAACTTTTATTTTTTAAGAAGAAACTCATGCTGTAGACACTTTTCAATAAGTACCTTAGTATGGAGGCAGTTTGATAGAAACATTAGTACTCAAACCTGTCACATCAGTACCTTTTAAAAGATAACTGATATTTAAATTACTTGTTTCTGAGTAGTCTTCATTTTATAAGAGGGTGGTCCTCAGGAAAGGGGAGTGTCCCAGGACTCCACCCCCACCTCAAGCCAGAGAGATCCAAGACAGCTGAGACTACAAATCCCATCATGCCATCATCACAGAAGGAAGGATGCTGAGGACTGAGGGTGGAGTTAAGCAACGATGTTGGTGTTTTGGTATTTCAACCAGACTTGTGAGCTTTGGGCTGACTCTCATGCTTGGTGGTTTGCTGAGTTTTTGGTGCACCATTGGGATTCTAGCTCAGCAGTACTGGTAGGATGCATTTACCAATTTATTCTTTTTTTCTCTTGAGTTGTCTTTTTATTTCCCCTCCTTTTGTAAATAAGCCCTTTATTAACCTTATTGTGTGTGCCTGCAATTGAGTCTTATTATAAGTCCCTTTTAAGCACATGGGTGAGGACCCACAGTCAGGCACCCCATTTTATATTGGGGTGCCCTGTAACAATTTTGTATTTAAAGTAGAACAATTTCCCTAAGCTGCTAACTAATTTTACTAAGGTTGATCAACTATTTATCTCTTGAAATCACTGTGTAATGATCAACTAATTAATGTTACAATTTAAATATTTCATAAGTGTTAGGCCGGGGCCTGGGTTGGCAGCAGGGAAGCCATGATGGCCTCTCAGTCCCCTAAGCAGGAAGTAACATACAGAAAAACAATTCCTCAATACCCTGGTGCCCGCACCCTCATCACCCTCACCTGAACACCTGATGTACCACCCTGATAAGAGGGACTGAGAGAAAAGAATAAATTCTTCCCTCATAACCGAAGTTTCATCACAGATCCCCTTGGCTGAGCACCACCCTATATAAGTTCTGCCTACTTGACCCAGGGCGTGACTTTGCTGACCTCACTCTGGGGTCCATAAATAGCGCCCAGGAGCGCTAGAATAAAGACTTGCTTTAAGTCATTGCCTGCCTCCTCTCTTTCCTACCTGTGTCTATCTTTCAATAAGCTGGTGAAAATTTTGTGCATTGGACAAAATGGTCACGTTGCACACATTTTTGGAAATTCTCACATAATTAGTCATCATTAGCTCTATTGTATTCTAAAACAAATATTTTGGTTTGCTAAGGAGTTTAATTTAAAACTCAAGAAAGAGCTCAAAAGAGTCTAAGGTACTAACAGGAATTTTTTTCCCTTACAAACTAGTTAATATTATAATTACAGATGAAAAAAAGTAAAAGTGGGTTAAATAAATCTTGCTGGACAGCTGCAGGTAGAATTTATATTTTATAACAGTCATTTAGTTACCATCACTTTGCAAAGCAGGTTTAATGTTCTGATGTATATTTTAAAGGTCTGAGATTGTCCATTTTATGTGATGTTTACAAGTTGCTGAAGTTGAAAACTTAAAAAATACACACCCATTAACTGAATATATGTAAATATTTAATGTCCACTCAAACATCCTCTATGGTTTATCACTAGTTAATTGCTTATTCCATTTTATTGAGTCCTTTGTCAGGAATTCTCACAGAGAGAGCTGACTCTTCTAAACAGCAAACTATGAGACTAAAGTTAAATGCAAAATACTCCGAAGTAAACTTGCCACTCTTGTCAAAAATTACATAAAGTTAGAGCTGGAGAGTGACTTGAATCATATAAAAATTCTTCATAAATAAGTATCTAATCAAGTTATACTGTTAGCAGGTATGATGCGGGACCCCCAAGGACCCCCAAAACCTGCCTGCTCTGAATGGATTCTGCCTTCCACTGCATCAATACAAAACATATTCTGGTGTGTAAGACCTCCAATAGACCTTTAATATAATTAGTGTGTGACAGAGAAGAAAAAGAATTTGAAATAATTTCCAATTAAACACCCAAAGTTATCCATCCATAGGTAAATAGGTAAATGCCCAACTAAACAGTGTTGGCCCAAACCAGGGCCACAGAGGCCCAGAAGCTTGCCACAAGTCTAAGGCACCTTCCAGTGGGGATCTTTAGGAAAGGGGTAGAGGAGCAAGGCAAGTCTGGAAGGAAAAGGACAAAATCAAAACCAAGAAAGGCTGCTATTGTCAATTTCCCCACGTGTCTCTCACCCACATCTCTGAAGTGTTTCCTTCCATGTCTCCCAAGTTCCCGGTACAAGTCCAAACGTGGTTTCTTCACATGTCTCTCTGCTCCGTGTACCTCCTCCAGCCTTCTCCCTTGTGCGTGTCTCTCTGCTTCTCCCCAGCCAGCTCTGCTCTACTTAGTCCTTCTCCCAGTCTTCTCGCTTCTCCTCCCTGCCCAGCTCCACTCTTCCTTTAGGATGGCTCAGGGAACCCGGAACCTCCCCTTCCCCTGGGGATTACCCTGTTAAAATTTACCCTTACCACATAAATTGAAACTCTGAATATTTTTGTTTCTGTTTGATGTCAGGTAAGACACATTACAATCAGAATTAAATCTTCCTTTTTTTTTTTAATACAGTTTAAGGTTATTGTTTGTAAATCTCCATAATTGAATATACATAATAAGGAAGATCACTTTTCCAGATTATGTATTTATATTTGATCAAAGGATTTTTCTAAAGAGTATTATTATTAATTTTTACAACCTTTCAACGGCATTTATTAGTTTATTGTTTTCTTTAAGAACCAATATCAAAAGTACTGACATCAAGTGATTTTGTCCCAACAAATGAGTTCTCACATGAAAGATATAGGGTCTTGATTGATGGAGGAAAAGAATAGAAAACTTGAAAAGGAGGCATCACAAAACTAGAACCTGACTCACATAAGAAGGTGGAGGCAGAAAGGATTAGCATAACCATTAACCCAGCTATAGGAACTAAGATCCTTAGGGGCCAATGCCTAGATCTCAAAGCACAAGACCCAAGCAGACCCTCTGGCCCTATTCAAATTCTACAGTTATTCAAACTTAATGACAAACAAACCACTCCAGGAAGGAGCAAGCCCCTCCCAAAGAGAAGAGGCTCTCTCAGGGCAATCTCCGCACTGGCAAGGGCAGCAGTCCTTCTGCCCACCTTGCCCATGCAGGTTTTTCTTTCTTTCAACTCTGTCCTCCTCAGGGCAGCAGCCTTCCTGCCTGCGGACCTCCCTCAGCAGAGGCAGCGCTCAAGGCTGCCCGCCTGCGACCATGCAGACCTCTCACTTAGCAAACCTGTCTCTTTGGGGCAGCCCTTTCTGCCTGTTTGTGTCTATGCAAGTGTCTTTTATTCTTTTCTCCTTTTTATAATAAACCTGCCTTTTTGGATATAACTAATGTCTCTGTGCTGTGGAGAAACTCGCAGGTGCTGTAACAGGGCTCAGTCCAAAGCCAGGTAAAGTCAGTGCCCCCTAGAGGAGTTTAAAATGAATAGCCCCAGGTAAACTGTGAGGTTTGCCTTAGGGGCGGGGTTTCTGATGAGATATATAAGAGGGCCTGAAAGAGGAGGAGAGGACAGATTCCATAACGTAGAAATGAAAGAAGCAGTCACCATGAGGTAGGAGAGAAAAGCAGGAGATGCCATGATGTAGGAATGAAAAATAGGTTTTTGAATCTTTAGTGACTTTGGGGCCAGGGACTTTAGAGGCTTTGCAAGTAGCTGAGCAATGGAAACTCCTCCCAGTTTTGGTTTTATTGCAGCTGAAGAAAGAAAGCAGAGGACTGAAGCAGGCGCCTTCCAAAATGCATGAGTGCAGTCTGATGGGCTGTCCAGCCATTGTAGTTGTTATTTGCAGTTTTGTTGGCCTGGCTCTGTGCTAGGGCAACATGGCAGTTATGGAAGTATTTCCAGTTGAGTCCTGTGTCGTCCTCACGAGTTGGAACCTGGCCTACAGTCTGATCAGTGTGCTGCGGCAGAAAAAGGAAGACACCATTTTGGAATTTTGGCCCACATCAGCAGTGGCGGGAAGATTCCATTGGCAGAAGAAGGAAGATGCCATTTTGGAATCATGGCCTATTTGGAAGAAGAGCTTCACATCAGCAGTGGCGGGAAGACACCATCTTTGTTATTTTTCTGGGACTTAAAAGACTGGACTTTAACACTTTGTGGTCCGCTCACGTATTAGTACGTGTTTTTGTCACCAGTATCAGATGGCCGCTCATGTATTAATACGTGTTCATCTAGTCTCTGGTTTTTCACGCCACGGTGGATTTATTTGGAACTATTAGGAGCTATTTCTTTGATCGTACTCAGTCTAGAAGCTTTACACATTGTTTCGGTGAAAGTATAAGGTGTTTTATAGAGATATTACAGTTTTTTTAATATCCAGTAGTTCAGGAGTTATGTGTGTTTTATTGAATGCTTATACCATTCATGCGGTGGCACAGAAAATGGCCAGCCCCAAGGGCTGGTAAATTTAAAGGGCACCGGCACACACAGTGTTAAGAGAACACATGAAGCATCAGAATTTTTTAATTCCCATCCAACTTAACTAATGGGTAAAATTGTTATTGGGTCAGATAAAACCAAATAATAAGCCCTAGATATCTGACTGAACAAGACACAGAGGGGGAGGGGGAGCATAGAAAATGTAGAAGGTAATGCTGTTATAGGACATGGTGTAATGACATGCATCTGAAAAGGTGTGGTCCAAAGCTCTGAGTCACATACAGTGTTGTAAACCAAGGTAACTGCAATTTAAAACAAAACAAACAAACAAAAAAAAAACTTCCTTATTTTTTTTTGCAACTTAGATCCCTTTTATTTCCTTTCCTTTTTTTTTTTTTTGCTTTTTTAAAAATATCTTTTACATTATTGTGTATTTCCCCGTAAGTTTCCCACCACCAATTCACCTGTGAACCATCACGATAGTCCCTTGTGCTCTTTTCTCCCCCTTATCCTCTCTCTCCCTTGCTGAATGTCTCTCATTTATGGTTGCCTGTTAGTTTTTGATTTTGTTGTTGTTATTTTCTTCTTCTGATCTCTTATTTGGCCCCCCTATACTCCTCCTATAAGTGAACCATTGATATTTTTCTTTTTCATTCTGGCTTATTTTGCTGAGCATGATCCCTTCTAGCTCCATCCATGTTGCTGCAAATTGCCTAAGTTTATCTATTTTGATTGCTGAATAGTATTCCATTCTGTATATGCACCACATCTTCTTGATCCAGCCTTAACTCCTTTTCTAGGACCCAAATAAAACAACCTTCTAAAAATAATGCTGGAGGGGCTCGCTGGTGGCGCAGCGGTTGAGCTCTGCACTGTGGAGCTGTCAGCAACGTGCGATCCGAGTTTGACGCCTAGCCGGGGAGAGTCCCACAAGGTGCGGCAGACCTCTCCTGCCTCGCCCGCTGCTCCCCTCAGCAGTGTATTTCTGATCTGCCTGTTCTGCTCCCCACTCTGTCTCTGGTGAGGCTTCTCGCCGCCCCATACCTCTGGCCTATACCCCAGCTTGTATGTATAAATAAATAAATCTTTAAAATAAATAAATAAATAAAAATAATGCTGGAAATGTGAAATCATAGCTCCCATTGATGTAAAGACACCAAGGGGATTGAGCTTAGTGGAAACTGAATGAAACCAACTTGAATGTCATGTGCAAATGTCAGAAGATTGTATGAAGGGAAAAAATAGAGAAGTATTTTTTCTCATCTAAAGGATTAGTAGACAGATAACACTGATTGAACGACTTCATTTGTTTGAATTTTGAAATTTATTTCACTTCAAAAAGTAGCCTAGTTTTGAAGCTGTTTGGAGGAATGTTAAATAAAAAAAAATCTATACTATAGCTAACTTGCTGAATTACACTGGCAGTCTACCAAATTTAGAAATTTCAAGGACCAGGTGGTTATGACAGATTAAAAAAAAAAAAAAACTTCTTGCTCTCAGTAGCAAAAGAAATACAGTTTCTTAAAGAATATTTATATTTCACAAATAATATTTCACTTAAAACAGAAGATTACTTTTAGTGATAACAGTAAATTTCAATTATGAAGCACAGTATCTGAACTGGGAAGTTAAAATAAATCTCCTGAATCTAACAGTTATAAAACATAATTTTTCTAGAAGGAATGTAACATAAAAATGGTTTCTTTAAAGAAGAGTAAAATAGAGTGGGTGACAGGAATTTTTTGTTTTGATATAAGAAAAAGCTTTTCTTCTACATGTCAAATTAGAATATTTATGGAAACAATTTCTTCCAGCTCTACACCACCCAGAAAAAAAATATCAAAAAGAAGAATTTGATGACCAAATTCTTCAGGTTCTTTAAGGACAACGAGGTGTCTGAAGGAATCTTTTTTTTTTTTAGTTTTTTTAAAAGATTAATTTATTGATGCATACAAGATCTGTAGGCCAGAGACAAAGTGGGGAGCAGAACAGGCAGTCTACTGAAATACACTGCTGAGGGGGGCAGCAGGTGAGGCAGGAGAGGTCTACTGTGCCATGTGGGTCAGCTCCCTGGCCTGGGATTGAACTCATGCTACAGTGGCTGTGGATAGCTTCACAGTGCTGAGACTTAACCTGTTGCACCACCAGAGAGCCCCTCTTTTTTTTTTTTTTTAAGATTCATTTATTTATGCATATAATCTGCGGTACAGGCCAGAGGCGTCGGGCAGCGAGAGGGTTCACCAGAGACAGTGGGAAGCAGAACAGGCAGATGGACAGAAATACACTGCTGAGGGGAGCAGCAGGCGAGGAAGGAGAGGTCTGCCGCGCCATGTGGGAATCTCCCAGGCCCGGTGTGGAACTTATGTTGCTGCTGCCAACAGGTCCACAGCGCAGCAAGCGCTGAGCCACCAGGGAGGCCCCCTCTTTTGTTTTTTTAATTGAAGTAATGTGGGCTTACAATTTTGTGTTTAGAAGTTTAGGATATCCCCCTTCAGGCGGTGTTGCCACACCACACCCACCAATGTAATGCTCCACCACAGTCCTCCACCTTAGTCCATTATGCTCCTTCTCTTTGTTCTTATCCTTCCCCCTGCTAACCTCAGTTCTACAGTCAGATTTTTAGGATTTGTTATTAGTCTGGTGTTATCTGGGCCTTTTTTTTTAAATTTGGTCTATGATGGATTCAAACAATTTTCACTGTTTCAATTTGGAAACAATTTGGAAAGGAAGCATCATAAGAGCAGAAACTGACTCACGCAAGACCAGAAGCTGGATGTGGGGGTAGAAATGATTAACACAGTTGTTAAACAAGCTGCAGAAAAGTAAAATATTTGGAGGTGCAGACTGAGGTGCAGACCAGGTGAGGATATGAAGAGTGAGGACCATTGTAAAAATATCACAAGTCCTTTCAAATTGACTTAGTCAAACCGAATATAGAAAGAAACCTTAGGCACCAACCATAGAAATAATTATTTTAATGCCAGTTAACATTTACACAAGGAATAAATGCCTCCCAAGATGAGAAGAGTGTATCAGGGCAGCTCCTGCATTGGAAGAGGCAGCAGCTCTCCTGCCGCCTGGGACTATGTGTCTCTTCACCGACCTTCTCCTTTGCAAAGCAGCAGAGGCAGCCTCCGCCCAAGACTGCCTGCCTGGCCTGTCTATGCAGGCGTCTCCTTTAGCAACTCTGTCCCTTTCAGGGGCAGTTCTTCCTGCCTGCTTTTGTTTATGCATGTATCCTTTCCTTCCCTCCCCTTTACATAATAAACTTGCCCTTTTGGAGGTAACTAAACTTCTCTGCCTCATGGGGAAACACGAAACTCCCTGCATGCCGCTGAAAGGGAATTCTGTTGAAACGTTTCTCAGAGGTAACCCAAGGACCCCGCTTTCTGAACCCAATACCTCTCCAAATTGACATCATCTATATTCCTCAGTGATGCCTTCAGTATTTGTCTTTCTCTTACTGACTTATTTAGCTTAGCATAAACCCTTACAGTTCCATTCCAAATAATGACCACAAAGATTACCATCAAATCTGAGAAGATGCTGGAAATTTGAACATGTTATCTCCCTCATACCTGTCATATGGGAGAAAGTATTTCCTTTACATCTCATCTCAGCTAGGAGATTGCAAATCACAAATTGACAAACACAGCCAAAATTCCCCATTTCAGAGTGTGCATAAGAAGCATCCTCTAAAAGACCCTTTGGCAGATTTAGGCCATTTATTTCTTAACAGTGCTGCATGCAAGGTTAGTATTGAGGCTACTTTATCTAAAGGTTCAAGGATGGGGAGAGGGGGAATGAGCAGTGTAGGAAAAGCCAAAGACCAGTGAAGAGGGAAACTGTTTTCCTTTGATGAAAAAGCAGTTGTAAAGCTTTTTTTGTGCTCTAGCCCCTACTGCTTTCCTAATGGAAGAGAAAACCCACTCAACAGGAAATCAAGGAAGTCAAATGCAACCTACCTTCTCTCAGGCTTGCAACAGAGTACAACTGAGCATTTTCCTGAATGTTGGGAGTAATTTGTGTTTGTCTTTTCATCTGGCTCAAGAAAGCCAAGTCTGCTATTCCTGGGAATCTCCCCCTGCCCCAGGGCACAGGCAGAATGCCCCTCCTGCTGTGTGGGACACAACCCAGCAGCTTCCTCTGTGAACCTTCCTTATTTAATGTCCCTCCTCCCAGTCCTATCTTCCTTCCCTTTCTTTCCTACATACTTCCCTCTCTGCCTTCCTTCTGGAAAATAAAATGAGGTACCAGTCAATTCTGATGTAAACAAAGGTCACAATTTCTTTGTTACATGAAAAGGAAGGAGGTACTTTGTTCTCACCACTCCTCCTTACACGGTGACATTTTGAAAATAAGAGGCCTGACCTTTTGATTTTCAGTGGAGGTCTTGACTCCTGGAACCTTAAACCCACAAGTTTGAGACTGATTTAAAGTCTGTAACATGATAAATAGGAGGTAATCCCAGAGCGAGTTCTGTCTTTCAAAGTAGTAAGCCTTAATTCTCTTCTACTTCACTTTATAAATTTCTGTGAAACTCTGTCTAGATTTCGTAGTCAATTTCCTAAAATTTATACACATAAATCTGATGGTTCTTATACAATATTAAGTTGTGTTCGTCTCTCTTCTACATTGGCACAGAGATTGTTTTATTTCTCCAATCCTTCCTTCTTCCCTCTTAGCATTCTTTTTTCTTTTCACAATAATTTACTAAGTACACCTAGCACTACGGCAAGCATAAAAAAGACTGAGAGTATGGCAACCAAAAACCAAAAGGCAAAAACAAGACAGCTTCTTTTGTTTCAATATCTTGAACTACTGCGTCAATATTTTAAAGTACAGGTTTTCATTTTCTTGGTAAATTAGGTGTTCTTTTAATTCTTTTTTTTATTGTGACCACCCATTTGCTGTTTATAGTTTGCTGCTTGCATTATTTTCAGTTCTGCTTGCAAGAATTCTGACAAAGTGTTTGTAATTCCGTTGTTTTTGCATGATTCATGGAGCATTGTCCAGTACTAATGATGCATTGGGGTTTGTAAATACCTGTGCTAGAAAAGGAAGGATTCAGAGCTGTCTAAGAAGATGAATCTTTTGCTGATTAATCAACTGGTAAGTCTGTGGGTCATTTGAGAGCAAATTTTCTTACTTTTTCCCTTCAAATTACAACCAGGGCTAATTTTTAAAAGCAGGCTAATAGAAATATATTTAAGTGTTTACAGCTAACTACCAACATAGGGATATTCACTGCATTCTAGCTGTGTTTGAAGTTACCAATTCATCTGCAATATACATACCATATATAACACCAAAAAGACCTTGATGTTCCCCTCAACTTGTCTAAACTTTAGACTGGTTTCTTCCTGACTAAAGACTCCAGAACTCTTATTTTGTAGTTTTTTAGAGCATTTTCATTAGAAAACTTGCAATTATAAATTATTTCTCTGCCCTTTGAGATGTAAATTTTCTCCCAGTCCCTTGTCAGTTTTTCAACCCAAAAATGTCTTTCTCAGCACCAGGGAGTCATCCCTTTGAAATGAAATCATCAAGAAAAATAAGGTCTTCCAGTCTTTTGTTAGACCTTAGGAATCTAACTTTGATAAGTGCCAATTAGCAAATACAACTAACCTAATGATAGTCACCAATCTCCCTGACAAAATTCTCCAGTAGTTTTTTAAAAACTCATTTCAGTGCTAAAAATCTGTTCCATCTTTGTTTCAATGGAATATGTTATCATGGGCATTTCTATTTTACATGTATTTATACATATATTTATATATGCACATTTTATTCATAGCTATACACCCATATACCCCTATTTTATGCATATTCATACAAATATTTACATGTGCACATATTTTAAACATATTTATACACACACAAAAGCACAGTTCACCTAAAAGCATATCTAGAGCCTCTGCAGTTTTGGCATCTAGCCACCCAGGAGTCCTCCCTGTCATCTGTGAGCAAGGAGAAGCTGCTCCTATCTAGGGAAGGGTTAAAAAATCCAATCGACAAGCAAGAGACAATCACTGCTAATTGAATTGACTTTCACTGCTCATCACATCAAAAGGCACAGCAACAACCTTGCTTCTGTGTCAGTCTCCTCTCCCTCTTCCCCAGGTTTTCACTGGCTGATCTCCAGGTTCAGCCCTTTCCTAGCTCTTGGGCAGATTGTGGCTGGAACACATTTACTGATAGGTTAGGATTCTAAGCTCCTCCAGATGGAATGATAGTGTTTTCGATAAGCTGTGTATACACTGTTCTAGGAATAAGTACTGAGGCTTTATTTATTTATTTATTTATTTATTTATAATTTATGCATACAAGCTGGGGTGTAGGCCAGAGGTGTGGAGGGGTGAGAGGATTCACCAGAGACAGAGTAGGGAGCAGAACAGGTGGACTGACTGAAACACACTGCTGAGGGGAGCAGCAGGCGAGGCAGGAGAGGTCTTCTGTGCCATGTGGGACTCTCCCTGGCCGGGATCGAACTCATGCTGCAGTGGTTCTGGATAGCTTCATAGTGCTCCGTCTTAACCCCTTGCACCACCAGGGAGAGTCAAAGTACTGAGGCTTTTATGGTCTTTTCCTTTCAATATATCAACATATCCAGTTCCACTCAGTAAATGTTCAGATACTTTGATAAACTTGATTTCTGACTCTGTCTCCTTCCTAGGTTCCTTAATTCCTGATGCAACTACAGATATGCACAGACCCCTTCTCCTGCAACCATATTACTTGGGACCCGTTGTGAATGGACTGGTCACCCAGGACTTGGCCAATGTGTGACCAAGAAATGCCTTTTTGAATTTCTACCTACATCTGTTCAGTCTGTCTGATTTTCCAACCTTACATTGCATACTTGCCTTCATTAGAATTTACAATGACTTTCTGATAATGTTCATTAGAAAAAGCTTAACAAAAGCCACTCAGAAGTTGAATGACTCTTCCCTTCACCTCCCCTCCCCACTTATACTGCTGGTAACATAACTTGCTTGAGGTATAAATACAAAGAAAATAAATACTCATGAAAATATACTTGACTTATATTAGCTTATTCTTTTGTGGTCTTTACATATATATTGTCTTATACAAAGGCAGCCTTCCAAATTTAGTGCTAATGCATGCATTTTATGTACCTCATAGTCTGAACTTAAGATTCATGAGAAACTTGGTCATGTAAGGGAAGACCATAGGTAATAAATGCAGTAAATGAGATTTAAATACGTGAGTTGTTTGCGCACAGATCCTAAGCTTTTTCTGTTGTGTCAGAAGACTTAGAAGTTCTTTGCTAAGAAATAGCATAGTATTGTCAAAAGAAAATGAATTCAATCCCAAAGTAGCAGGTATAATAAAAATGGCAAAGAATTTGGCCTCAGATTAGCCTGCAAATTAGTTTTGTGACCTTGAATAAATCTTCAAGTTACTTGAACTAGCAGTTTCCTTATTAATGGAATAAGAATTGGGTTATTTGGTAATTTTACAGATCTTTGTAAGTTAAAGCTTATATGATTCTGGATGCTAATTCAACTCCAAGATATGTCCTAGGACCATGAATTCAAAAGGAATGTTCATCGCCATTTTCTCTGGCAATTTCTGGAGAGATATTAACCAGTGTTATGTGAGAATAAAGTTAGGAAACTTGTAAAAAGAATAATATCATTCCATGTAACCTTAAAAAAAATGCCTCAAAGTCCTTAAGCCTCTCTCCATTTATCTATATAGGGGAGATAAAAATAATAAATGCCATTCACCTCAAGTTTTGTGTCAGAGAGGCTGTGTCTCTTCTTCCTGCCATAGACTTTGAGTGCTAGGACATGAATTTAAGAAGTGCTTTTTCTTGCTCTCTGGCCAAGTCAAGGTATACTGGAGGGAGAAAATCCATAAAACCCAATATCGAACTTACAGTTTGCCTTACATCTGCCCAGCTAATAGTTTTCCAGCTGAAGAAGGCTTTGTGTCTATATACCGCAGGGCTACAAGAAGGCATTAAAAAGTCATAAGGATTGCCGAAAATGAAGGATGTGTATAGGATCAATGTAAGTTTGGCAGGTAAAGTAGAATTGCTTTAGCTTACACATACTAGGAAGTCTATTTGCAAAGTGGATTGACGACAGAGAGCAGGAGATGAAAGGAAGTGAGCCAACATGGTTAAGGTTACTGTGCTCATTCAGATATGCCAATATCAGATTCATTCTTCAGCTGTCCTATTCCAATTCACCTAATGCTTACTGAATGCTAGCAAAGTACAGATTTTGTAGATGCCAAAAAAGCAAACAAATTCGAATGTACCTTTTATTGTCATCCCCAAATAAAATTACACAAATCTTTGCTTCCATTACAAAATTAGGAGAGACCTTCCCTATTATCTATACTGATCACGGACTTCTTTCCATGTAACCTATGCCAATCCTTAATAGTTCTACTATGAACTTAAATATCAGTGGGGTCTATAGTTAAGTACAGCACATGACCAAAGGTGTTCCACTGAGTTTCTACTACAAAATGAGGTTGGAATATGCTCATTTCTCCATCAATACCTTTGTTTAGGAGAGTGGGTTTCTATTGGAAATTCCATAGAAAAATCTACCTGTCACTGGTCTAGACCCTATGGAACAATGCATGGAGAGTTCTCAAAATATAACAAAATGGGTCTAACATATGACCCAGCAAAAGCATTTCCACTCCTAGGCATCTACCTGAAGAATACAAAAATATTAATTCAGCGAGAAATATGCACTCCTATATTCATCGCAGCACTATTTACAATAGCTAAGCTATAGAAACAGCTTCAGAGCCCCAGAAGATGATTGGATTGGAAGATGTGGTATATATAAACAATGAAATACTACTCAGCTATTAAAAAAGATAAAGTCTTGGGACTCCTTGGTGGCCTAGGGGTTAAGTCTCAGCACAATCACTGCTATGACCTGAGTCTGATCCCCGGCCAGGGGGACCACAAATAATCCATGTATAATGCTGCAGATCTCTTCTGTCTCACCTGTTGCTCCCCTTAACAGTGTATTTCAGTATGGGCCACCCTGGTGGTGCAGCGGTAAAGCGCTGCGCTGTGGAGCTGTCGGCAGCAGCAACATGAGTTGGATACCCGGCTGGGGAGATTCCCACATGGTGAGGCAGACCTCTCCTGCCTCGCCTGCTTCTCCCCTCAGCAGTGTATTTCCGTCGATCTGCCTATTCTGCACCCATTCTGTCTCTGGTGAACCCTCTCGTTGCCCCACACCTCTGGCCTGTACCCCAGCTTGTAGCATAAATAAATAAATCTTAAAAAACAACAACAACAACAACAGTGTATTTCAGTATATACACCTGTTCTGCTCCCCACTCTGTCTCTGGTGAATCCTCTCAAAATCCCCCTTCCTGTACCTCTGGCCTACTTCCCAGTTCTTCTTTGTATAAATAAATAAAATCTTAAAAAAAAAAAAGACAAAGTCTTGCCATTTGAGACAACATGGATGAAACTGGAGGAGATAATGCTAAGTCAGAAGGAGAAAGATAATAGTGTCAATTAAATGTATAATAAAGAGAAACGAAACAAAGTGTCAGATAAAACAAAACTAATAAAAAACCCTGCAAATATGACTGCAGAACTGAGGCTACCAGAAGTGGGGAGAGGTGAGAACAGAGGGGAGAGAAAGTACAATGGACTATGGTGGAGAACTACGGGTGTGGAATGGTAACAACACCTGAAGAGAGAGAACTATACCTCTAAAACACAAACAATGTTATAAACCAATATAACCGCAATTCTTAAAAAATCATGACATGAAAATAAACAGAATTTGATAGAATTTACTTGTAAAAGAAGAAAAAGAAAGAAAAGAAAAATCTACCTGTAGGGTTAAAATAATTCTAAGCATTGCATATCCAATATCTCAATCTCAAAAAACTACTGGCATTGAACTTGTTTCAAATTCAGCTTCTTTGATTCCATAAGCCACATGAGTTGAAATCAATGATATCAGAAAAAAAATTGTATGTTATCTACATCTCTGAAAAACAAATTAATCAGCAGGCTATTTGTTGTTCAGCTTGGAAACAAGATACCTAATGATTCTCAAGACCTATTTGTGATATTTTAAAAATTCAATAAAATGTATCTATTACAAAATATATCAGAAATTCCATAACCTTCTACAAATCAGTCAAATGTATCCTAGAAGAGAGAAAAGAGCTTTCTAACCATTATCTAACCTTCATAGTTTTTCTTCTGCTTCAAATGTATGTGTATATATGCAAGCAACAGAGAGAAAATATAAAAGAAAGAGACAGAGACAAAGAACACATGTGTACAAACCTATTAAAATACAGTCTTCAGTCTAGAGGCCTAAATGTTGAACTAAAATGTATTGTGCTGGTACAATAGAGATTGAAGAGCAAGCACCAGTTCAAAATTCTCATTCCACCAATTTATTTGGCCTTTGGCAAGAAGTAATTTGTAAGAAAAATAATCTTTTCAATTGTAGGATTTAGGAATGAGTGTTATTGCCAATAGTCTCTTTCAAAACTGCAGTTACAAATTTTATTTGAATTTCAAATCTAAAGCTCATTGTATTAACATAATCATTAAGATGGCCTTAAACTCTAGGTCTGTAATCTCAATGGAATCAGACAAGTTCTGTCCTGACACACTTTTTGTAAAATACATGATTCAGTCTTGGTAGAAAAAAAATAAAGCTATTGAAACTCAGTTTAGGTAAATGATATTAAAGAAAATACAAAAATCTATGCCAATCCTCAAAACAAAATCTAAGGGATACGGCATATTCTTAAGGAACTAAATCAATAGTAGTTTAAAATGATGGTCTTCCTACTTTGGTTTCTTCCTTTGTTTTGTTTATTTTATTATATTATCCTTTCATGGGTAACGCTGGTTTATAATGAGAGTTGCCCATCTCTTCAGATACATGTTACCACGCACACTACTAAGGCAACCACAGGCCATTGAGGCCTGTCTTCTGCTTGCTCCCCACCCCCAGACTTCCCTCTGGCAGCCTCAATTCTACAGTGAGATTTCTAGGGTTTGTTTTGGCTTAGCTCTGCCTCTCTCTTTGCTTTGTTTCTCTACACTCTACATATGAGTGAAATCAGCCAGTATTTGTCTTCTTCCTTCTGATATTTTTCGGTTAGCAGAAAGATGAAATATTGGCATTTGTAACATGGATAAAACCGGAAGGGATTATGCAACCTTGGTATGAGGACCGGAAGGCTGAGAATGACAGCGTAGATACAGAGAACACATACACTGTAGCCCCCCCAGTGCTTGAGCAGGAGGTATGTTTCTCAGACCCTGTAAGGTCAGACGTGTCACCTAACTTTTTTTTTTTTAAGATGAAGACTGAAGAGTCACAGAGAGGACTTTATTGAAAAGTGTTTTCAGTGAGCTAGGACTACCCCATGGGAAAGGGGAGAGAATCCTCCCTCCTACATTAATTCAAAGGAAGCCCTCTCTCAAGGACTCTACCAGCATCATCTATAATTTAGTTGACACATAAGACTAGTGTTTAAAAGCCATTTGAGGAATTTCAAGCTGAGAGGCTGAACCTATCAGGTTAAACAATAGTTTGGGGTGGGGAGGTAACAGAAGCAGGTAATTTGGTTGTAAAATTAATTTCACATATGCTAGTAATTGCATTAAAAATAAATGCAATGGGTATGCCAGTAAAAAAAAAAAGATTATCAGACCATATGGATTACTTTGTATTACATTTATAACATAAAGTTAGAGAAAAGTTGAAATCAAAAGAAGGAAATAATACATGTCATATAAATATTGACCAAAATAATAAATTTCAAACTAATATACTTAAAGTAATAACACTTACTTGAAGCAAAAAGATTCAATGCACCATATATATAATGTAATCATTCAAAATTCTTCACACATAATAACATGTTCTTAAAACATATGAAGGAAACTTTTTTTAATCAACAAAAAATAAATACAAAAACCATAAGGGAGTGTGTGTCACATTCAGTAATAGAACAAAAAGGTAAAAAGGAGTTTGAATTTTCAACCTGAGAATAAGGGTTATGCTGGAACTAGTTTCTCCTCTGGATAAAGAATTTCTTAAATGAGTATTTATATGACTTTAATGTATGAAACAGATACCAAGGCTAGGATCCATATCTTTAGAAAATTTCAGAAGGATTGTATATACCACTGCATCCCAAAATATATCTAAGACCCTCAATATGCTCAATATATTTTTTAAAAAGGACATTCTTCTAGGTTACATATACTAATGTAAATAGAAACAATCCAGTTTTGCTAATCAGAGAAATAATCCTTTCCCAGTGTTCCGTCATGAGTGACAAACACAGGAACAGTCTGACAAGCAAAAAAAAAAATGACAATGGAGAAAACAATTCATCAAAGGAAATGCTCAAAGGGACAACAGTATTTAGGGGAATGTATTTAGGGGAAGTCACATGGTGTGCAGACAACAGTCATTCCCCACTTCTCCTAGGAAGAACATCTGCTTAGAGGGACTGTGACTATTTCAAGATCTTTTTGGTAAATAAGTTACTGTTACTAATATTCAGTTCTCTTTCTTTTAGGAAAATTATTCCTTCTAACTCCCTCGAAGTCAGTAATGAATACATGGCTGCCTTTGAACAATGAATTCTGAGCAGAAATAATGTGTCACTGTGTAAACTATAGGCAATTCGCAACATTTATAGTAGTTATATTCTGGCCTCTGAAAGGCCTCTGAAAAATGAGGTAGCAAATACCAAGCCACCTTTCATTCCTAGGAGAAATACAGGGTGCAGTTCCTATAAGCTTCCTGTCACAATATTTCATAAACTGATCAATGCAACCGATAATACTTTTTCATGTGTATTAATGTTTTAAGACATCTTATTGAATACATATATTTCTTTCAAATAATTAATTAAATGCAGTATTTCCTTATAATAAAACACTCACAGAGAGGGGCAGGGCTCACATTTTCCTCATCCTGGCAACAAGTAAAACATTTCTTTGGTTTTCAGCCTAGCAACAATGCTAGTCACTCTCTCTTTTTTAAATCAGTCAACATCTTATGAAACCACACATTTAACCATTCTCCATCTTGTCCATATTGTTAGTTGTTACTATACAGTTGAGATCTTCATACTACAGATGAAACTAGCCCTTTAGAGAGCAGGCTTCCATACAGATTGGCAAATGTTCTCTTGCTTTTCCTGGAGGTGCTGCGGTGTTGATTCATTAACATTTAACTCACAGCCAACAGCACTGAAAGTCATGCCTGAATAAAGCTTATCTAACACATGTTATTTTCTCCATGAGGCATATCACAGCTTTGTGCTGAGGAACATGAGGCAGCACTTCAGCACCACTCTTAGGGCCAATTTAAACCACACAATCACCAACATAAAAAGTACAAAATGAGAGAAAGCGTCCCTCAACACACCACAATGGAAGTCACTTATTTGCAGCATGAGAGCTGAAACCAGAAGGCAGAGCCTTACCTTGTTTGACCCCAGCTGGAAACATACATGTTGCTCAACTGAAATCTTTCTGCCATTCTTGGCCTGCCTGTGAATGACCACAAAAGTACTGTGAGTAACGTTCAGGGATTAAAAATAAATGTTAATGAGCAGACTCATTGGCAAGTACCAGATTCACAAATGAGGATCCATCAACTCTTACAGTTGCGTCGTGACCAGCAAAGCTCCAGGTACTGACTGTTTCATTACTCTGGGCAGTGCAGAGGTCTCAGCCAAACATGGATGGACATGCAGTATAAGTTAGAATTAACTTCAATTGTTTATGCTTTGTTAAGTTTGGGATTGTTGGATAGTGCAATCTAACTTACTCTGAATTAAACACTCCAGGACCTAGAAATTTCTCAGCAAAATTTGTGTAACAAATAATGTGATATATCTGATCAAAGTATGAAGAAAGATACAGCATATTAGTAAAAGGATACATAAGCAACATTAATTTGGATTACTTCAGACCACCAAGATTAGGAAACTGAGATGCTGCTTTGTTTTCACTAAATATTTTTAGTTGTTTAAAACTAAACATTGTTTTCTTTAACAAAAAGGCAAAATGTTTTTTTTTAAATTAAGGAAAAATACCACATTGAAGGTTGTTCATCTATTTTTTATCAGCCTTCAGAATTTCTCTTACAATAGGGAAGCATCAGTTATCCTAGACAGAACATTTCTAGAGCATTTAGATTGTAGACTTTATCTAGGAATTACTTTATCATTAGGGACAGATTACCTCAACCTCCCCTGACTATTACACTGGTCAACAATTTTTTACAAAAGTCATGTTACTGAAATAAAATTAGTCATTTCCTATCAATTTGTATGTGCGCAACACAAATATGACAGTCAAATTCTAATTTTGGCTCTCGTTTTTTTTGTAATCTTCAATAAATGAATGTTTACATCACGAAATGCATGCCAATAGTAATAGGCCTATGGTTAATACTTGTAAAAAATCAAGTCATAGACTACTTCTTGGATTTCTTCTCTTGTCTCTTGTACAGCTGTTCAGGAATAGAATAGATGGAAAATGGTTTCCATTGTACAAAAGCACAGCCTTAAGACTCAGTTCCGAAGAGTCTAGAAACAGTCTCCATTCTTGTGGGTCATAAGTGATTCCATAAGGTGGGTCATAAGGCATTCAAGAGGCCCACAATATCAGAATAGAATACCAGAGTACTTTCCTTTCTGAAGAAAGGCTCCAATTGCTGGTGGCGCTATCAATATAAAGTAGTTGTGACATCTTCTAGAAGATTCCATTGTTGGAATCTGCCTTGTTCTTGGATAAGTCCAAATCACAAACCAGGTCATTTAGTTCTTCCTGTGTTAGTCTGTGTGGGGTTGATGACACATCACAGTGAAAATCTGGATCACTGCATGCTGATGGAACAGGAGAACAGGTCAGCTCACCCTTGTCCTCATCAGATGAATCAAGAGAATATTCTGCTGGAGGTTCTGGAATAAGATGTCCCTCACCATGTGGAAATGGTCTCAATGCAGATGGAATGTTTGGGTAGACTTTTCTCAACCTCTTTTGCTTCATTATTCCACCGGAAAGAGGAGGAACCAAGCAGAAGTAACAGTCTTTGATGTGGTTGCTTGGCTCTCTCTACACCATGGGGACTGCAAACAGCGTTGATGGTCTTTTGCCATTTAACCACTGTGAAAGCTGTGTTGTCCATGTAGCACAGCATAGATGCGGGGCCCAAGGCTTGTCTTGGTCACCAATCTTGCATCCGAAGCCAAGATGATAAGCCTTCTTCACTTGAGAAGTGATACTTTTCTTCTGGTTGGCAAATGTCACTCCCCACAAATAGAGCAGAAATTGCCCACGCTATTAACACACTTTTGAGGCATGACTGTTCTGTATTGTGCCTAAATGGATAAAATCATAACAGTTCTATGGAACAGTTCTATGTAACTGTCTCCCACAAAGTCTGAAATATTTTCAATGCTCAACCTTTCTGACAGGGCTTTCTAGAGTGCACTGCTGACGTCAGCTTACTTCAGCAGCCGCCTGGCAGTAGTACTGCATTGCATCAGAAAATGATGCAATCAACTCTGGATGAAGGGTGCAGGATGGTATTATGCAATGCGATGCAATTTTACATCATTCTAGGCTGATTTAGGATATTCTTGCAGTCCTACTGGATAAATTTATATGGTGAAAAATATAAGGTGAATTATATGAAATATCTTCAAAACGAGAGCAGATAAAAATTTTCAGGGTTATATTCATGTTCAGCACACCAAGATACTACAGATTAGGGCCTTTTTAAGTCAGTAATGATCTCTAAATCACTACTTATTTCTAGAACCAGACATTTTCTTTTCTTTTCTAAGACCTAAAAGCATCAACAGGGAATAACATCTGAAAAGTCTAGAATACAAAATAGTCCGACTGCGTGGGTGAGTCACAACCGGGGAGTGCCTGGTTTACTGGTGATGCCTAGTTTGAGACATCACCCTCTTGTCAAAACTTTTTAGAATAACCATGTATGTCCTTTGTAAATTTTTCCTCAGAAATTGTATTATATCTTTTTGTTCTTTTAAATTGAAAATTTAAGGTAACAGTATGGCAGAAAACATTCTGAAAATTAAAAATCTTCCATAATTTCTATAATCCTCAGTCAGCAAATTTTTCCATCAAAAAGATTATTATCAATATCTTTGCCTTGTTCATAAGTTTCTCTAGATTTACTGAGTACAACTTGAGTGCACATGCCTATTTTCTACATTATATTTTAGTCAAACTTGATTCCAAAATTTTATCGAACAATTTCCCTATTGCTTATCATAACATTCCTGTATCAGTGAGTCAATGACACATTATTCAAATAACTTCTCTCCAAATCAGATCTGTGTATATTTAATAAGAATAGTTGTATAAAAATAATTTATGTATATTGGTATAAGAAAACTGCTTAGAAGATAGCTTGCTTTCAGATAAATATACTTTTATAGATAAATAAGTACTGTGTGGATGTATGTTTTTATGTACATAGAGAATTACATAAATAAACACATTATGTGTGTAACCTACATATAGTTAATATATATGGTGAGGGTATAAAGAAAATAAAGTATAAAGAAAGTATAAAGAAAATATGGTGACAGAATAAAGAAAATAGTTTCTATATTACGCAAGAAAAACTCTAATAACCATAATTAAGAAAGTTTAAGAAAACAGCTCCTGTATTTACCTACATAAATTGATTTTAAAGTCAAGTTCCATTGAGTTGTCTAGTGTGTTGTAAATAATCATTTATGAACAGTTTATGAAGCAACTATTTATTATGCCCTCTGCCACAGGGTTATTTTGGCATACAAACCAAACTGGACACTGAATATAATTCAAAAAGAAATAAAGCCATCCTTGTGTTTTAGTATGAGGTTTAAAATTATCATTATCCATTTTAACTGCTGCTAGGTTCATAGAAATGCTAGTCTGATACCCTATTCTAACCATAAAATTTATCTATCACTACCAGATTATTTTCCATTTATCCTATTAAATTGTGAAGGTTCATTTCTAAGATGGGAAGAGGAAGAAAACAAATGACTAATACATAGGAAATATGTTTTCAATTTGTTTAAATATATACTTTACTCAAAAACTAATCCCCATGAGGCATTGGAAGAAGCACAAAATTTAATCCCTATTTGATTTTTTATCTGGTAAAATGCAGTGAGCTGAAAGTATTAGGAAACAAAGCATTCAGTGGCTGAGATAACTACAACAGGAAAGGTTAGTTGCCTAGGAATGTTAGTAAGCTCTCAATTTCATGTTGTTTCTCTGCTCTTTTCCAATAAGAATTTTATCTAAACAAAAACACTAATCTGAAAGGATACATGCACCCGTGTGTTCATTTCGGCACTGTTCACAATAGCAAAGGTATGGAAGCAACCCAGATGTCCAAAAATAGATGATTGGATCCAGAAGATGTGGTACATATACACAATGGAATACTATTCAGCATTCAAAGAAGATAAACACATGCAATTTGCAGCGACATGGATGGAATTAGAGGGGATCATACTCAGTGAAATAAGCCAGAAAGAAAGAAAAACATTGAATGGTTTCACTTATAACAGGACTATAGGGAAACCAAATACGAGAGAGACACTCAGTGGGGGGG